>RJWJ010010602.1:0-46579 GCA_004363605.1 Indri indri | reverse complement strand
TACAGAAGTTCTCAACCCATCCGAACACACACTCTACGTCTGTGGACGCCCTTCCTCCCTCGCTGCCTACTCCCTATTTCTGGCCTCATCAAAACCTAATTTTTAAAAGATGAGTTTATGCTCACTGGTTGTCTCTTCCTTCCCGCTTCCCAATCACTCCAACACCCCTCTTGTTCTTAAATCCAGTCCATTCAGTCCACTGGCCATCTACTACCCCGGAACCCGGCCCTTCCCGCCTCTCCTGGTTTCTTCTCACCCCACAGCTGCCCCCTTCCTGGGCTCCTGTCCCTGTCCCCAGACAGTTGCACCTGTTGGGACTCCCTCTGAGCTTAGCCTGGGAATCTGCCCACACCCTGCCTGGCAGCTTCTCACAGCTGGTTCCCCAAACTCAGCACTCCCACATTCCCATCTCAGCCCATCAACCACTTGGGCCAGAGACCTGGGCGCTGTCCTGGTTCTTGGCTGAAACTCCCCCAAGAAGGGGCCTGGATATGCTCTGAACGGCCCCTGGATTACCAGAGCCCACTCAGCAGACAGCACATTTCATCCCCTTCTAAGTTGGCTCCTTAGGCTGGAGCTTGCTGAGTCTCCTGGGGGCTGGGGCAAGTGGGATGAAGTGGAACTCTGCCCTCCTGATTAACAGACGGGAGGTCAGCCTGCCCAGCCCAGGCCCCAATGTGACCGCTCCGTATACCAAGCCCACCCCACACCATGCCCTGAGCCTCTGGACTACAGGCCTTTGCATATGCTGTTCCTTCTGCCTGAAACACCCCTCTTCCCAATACTAACACCTTGTGGTTCTTCGATACCATGTCTGGGTGTCAATTCCTTGGGGAAGCCTTCCCTGAAGCCCCAAGCTGATTTGGGTCATCCCCTAGGGGCATCCCATGATCCCATGTAACCTGGCCCCTGGCCCTCTACACCCTCTCATATTAGTTCCTCAAATATGAAAACCTCTTTCCTACCTCACAGCCTTCACAAGTGTCACTTTTTCTGCCTGGACCCATTTTCTGTCCACCCTGTCCCCAATTTCTATCCAGGAAACCTTCCCTTCCTCTTCAAGCTGGCCTCCTGGGTTGCCCAGGTCCCAGGCTTACTCTGTCCCAGCTCTGCCCCTTTGGGTGTCGGTCTGCACGTGCCTGTCTCCTGTAAGGATAACAGCCAGTCCTTCCTAGCACTTGCTTGGCCAGGCCCTGCTCCAAGCACTTTGCATATATTCATTCTGCATCGCATGTAATAATCCCATCGTTATCCCTGTTTTGCAGACCGGGAAGTGAGGTCCTGTGTCCTCCATCCAAGGCCACAGCCAAGCACACGGTTTGTGCCGGGCAGGGCTTCCCTGACCCAGAGCTCTATGAGAATAGATGCCTCCAAATCTGGTTTAAATGGAAAGCAGCCTGGGAGCCGCTCCCCACCCCGCCAGCCCTGGATGAAGGCCGTGCGTCCCCTTTCATGCTGTTTATTCTTTTGAACAAATTGTGAGTTTTACAAGACATTCAAGGCCGGTGGTGGCAAACACATGTTCCTGTGGCAAGAGTCATTGGACCTGCTGGGCAGAGGGGTATAAGTGTGGCCAAGTGGCCACCCAGGCCCCCTCCTGTTCCTGCTCTTCTGTGTGCCGAGGACCCTCTTAAGCAGGCTCACGTCCCCGCTGCCCCGTGGACCACTGTGGCTTCTTCTCCACAGCTCCCTGAGTCCCCTTCAAGTCCGTGGCCCCCACCCCCTCAGGAATGACCTGTCCTCGACTCTGCAGAGGCTGTAGCCTCACAGCAGCCTAGCGAGGGCACTGCTTTTATGTCCATTCAGCAGAAAAGGAAACCGAGGCTTAGAGAGGGGTGGTAACGTGCCCAGATTCACAGGCGGGCAGTGGGAAAGCCAGAATTAGAACTGGGTATCCTGGCTCCAAAGCTGGTGCTTCGCAATACCATCCAAGCCTTCTAGGCCAGGAAGGCAGAAAGGTCTTTGTCCCTTGTGCCTGGCATGTGGTCCTCCATTTACACGCTCCTGGAAAAGCCTGGAGCCCTTAGAGACAGGGACGTTGCATCCCAGGCCTGGCTCTGCACCTTAGGAAGTCACTCACCTCCCCAGGCCTTGGTTTCCCCTTCTGAAGAACAAGGGGGATGGGCCCTAAGCTCTGCAATCCCCCCTGCTTGCCAGGAAAGAGCACAGCTTGCTGTGTGGCCTCAGGAACCCTCACAACCCCTCCAAATGGCGACTGCGTTGGTGATAAGGTTCTTCACATCCTCTTTTCTGCCCGTTTTACAGGCAACCCTCAGAAGTGGCCAAAACAATGTTGTGTTGGTCTATGAATAACATGCACTCCCAAAACAGAACTTTGCTTTTCAAAATAAAGTAACAAGCCCCATAAAATGTGAAACCATATAAAGACTCAAATATGAGGCAACCCCCTCTTTTCTGAAGGACGAATGTGGGGAGAACTACTTGCCTTATATCCAGGCATGTACAGGCCCTCCTCAAAGGCCTGGAGCAGCACTCTGGTTGCAGGAGGCCTCCTTCGGGGTGTGGATCTTGACACACTTTGAGGGACAGGGTGTGTTTGCACCTCCTTGGCATGGCATTCGAGGCCTTCCTGCATCTGCTCTCAAACTGCTTCTCTGACTCATCTCTCACCCCACCCCCTCACCCCTGGCTCCAGTCACCCCCACTGCAGCCCCTCCCTGAGCCCCCCAGAAAGGCTCTGGGTTCATGGGGACACTTTCCTGGGAGGGGAGGGCTGCAGAGCCAGCCACGTAGGTCAGGGCAGGTGTCTGACAAGATGACATTGAGCTGAAATCAGATAATGAAGAGCCAGCCATTGAGAGAGGAAACAGCAGGAGCAAAGGCCCTGAGGTGGGTAGAGCTTGGAGGGTGTGACAAAGGCCAGCATGGCGGCATGTGGTGGGTGAGGGGAAGCGGGTGAAAGGTGAGGGGAAAGAAGGGCCAACAGGGGCCTGGGCAGTGACAGCCATGGCAGCACTGCTGCCCATGGCCAAACCTGCACACTGTGTGCCAACAAGAGGGAGGGTGGAGAAACCCAGCATGCCCCACGGGAATATCGTACAGCAGGGAAAACAGCAGCCCACAACACGATGCCATGGATGAAGTCGAGCAACATCATATTAAGTTAAAAAATTTAGCCCCAAAGACTACAACAAGTCTAAAACAACTTTTACAAAAAAACTTTTAGGAATACATATGGATGTGACGAAGTCAAAAAAGGAAGACGAGTGCAAGAGGCACAGGGCGAGAGAGAATGGGTGGCTGGATGCAGGATTCTGTCAAGGGCCTGGCTTTTGCCTGGAACAATGGGTTCACGGGTGTTTATCATATTATTAAAAACAAACAAATGAAAGTGGGCCATGCATGGACCAATGCTAAGTGTGTTTCACTACCAACCTGGGAGGGTCCAGACCTCAGGGGCCAGGCCAAAGGTCAGGGTTTATTTGAAGAGCAATGGGAGCCACTGCCCGGTGTGGGGCAGGGGAGCAACCCGATGTGATTCATATTTATAAGGATCACTCTAGCTATTTATGGAGCATGGAGTTGGGGTGGGGGGGTGAGGGGGAGAGTGGAGGCCAGGAGGCCAGATAGAAGGCCACTGCCATCACCCAGGTAGGAGGTGATGGCAGGTGGAGGGTGGGAGGCGGTTGATAAAATAAATTGAGAGCTCTGCTTTGCCATGTCAGGTTTGACGTGTGGGCTGGCTCTCTCCCTTTGCATCTCACGCACACAGATCCATTCTCCACCCTGCTGTGTGTCCAGACAGCTGATCCACACGGACAGCATCTCCTGGGCTCCTTCACTCTCTGGTTCCAGTAGGAGACCAGAGGGCTGGAGGAGACAGAATTCGTAATATCTCCTCTAAAATGAAAGGTATGTTACTATACCTTGTACCAACTGCCACGAAACAAGAGGCATGGTGCTGAAGGGACCCCTTTGGATTTTGGAGACTGCATACACCACACCTGGAGTGCAGCTCTGACCCATTTACCAGGGAATTGGCAAGGCTGCCAGTTTGGGATGAGGGTTTTGGTCAGAGGCTCGTAGGAGCCATCTCACTGTGTGCTCACATAGCCTCTTTGTACACACATGGGGGGTGGGAGGGAGGAAGTGCTCACGCTCTAGTATCTTTTCTTGGAAGGAAGCTAATCCTAATTGAATCAGCACCCCACTCTTATGACTTCATTTAATCTTAATTACTTCCATAGAGTAATTTTGGCCGCATCTCCAAACACAGCCACTGGGGGTTAGGACTTCGACATATGAAATTGGGGTGGGAGGACACATATTCAGTCCACAACGGAGGACAGAGACTTCTCATAGGCTCAGCAACATGGACCTCCTCTCACCACAGCTGATCTGGCTACTGTTCCTGAGTGCCCGGGCTACCAATAGCACAGGCCAATGCTGCCAGTGGTGCCCAAATGGTACCACTCCTCAGGAAACCACAACGATGGCAAGTTGATTGCACTGAATGTTTTCCATCATGAGGAGTGCAATTAAGCCTCATGGAATCTAGGTATACACCTGCCATCTCTGCTGGTTACTTCTGCCAGTACGACCATCTGTAGCCATACAGAGTACCTTATCCACTGCCACACCGTATTGCCTCCAACCCCGGAACTCAACCGATAGCGAGAGGATGGCACTGGGCCCGCACCTAGCAGCTAGTCTGAGGATGGTGGAGCAGCCTGCTGACGGTTCAGCTCCAGGACCAGCTGGGAGGAAGCGCCCTGTGAGGAAGGGGTCCTGTCCCAGAGGATGGGGTGTAAACCAGTGACCAGTGTATGGTGCTGTCTCCCACCAGAAGTGTCCCCACTCACTTTAAAAAAAAAAAAAAGTTTTATTGAGATGTAATCCACATGCCATATAATTTATCTATTTAAAGTGGACAATTCAACATCACATTCACAGAATAGTGAATTTTAGCATATTCACAGAATTGCGCAACCATCACCACAGCCCACTCATTCTTATACCTTAAAAAACCCACTTATGGAATTTTTGTTTCCCATCTCTGCAACATAGCAGATAATGTTGGAACTCTGCCCAGATTCTCTCAGATTCCTTTTTCCCCATTTTTGGGCCTCTCCTGGTTTTGGTGTGTTACCGCTTCCAACAGCCACATCTAAGGCTCTTTCTCAGAGAACATCCCTTGGCCTCCCAGAGCCTGCTTGGCCCACTGGCCGAGACAGCCCCAAACCAGCGAACGAGGGGCGAGGGAGGCCGAGAGCCCAGTTCTCTTGCCTCATGTCCACGGAACTCTGAGGCGTTACTTCTGCTCCAGAGCTCCCCCTGGGCTCAGGCTCAGGCTGAGACTTGCCTCAACTTGCATCCTTCCTTGGTTTCTTCCCTTCCCTGTCCTGCTCCCCCTCTCCCCTATTGCTCTCCCCTGGGAGCACTCCCTTAATAAGTCACCTGTGCACGAAACCTCATCTTGGTTGTCTGCTTTTGAGGAATCCAAACTCAGACAGTAACCTTGGGCTCAGCAGGCTGGGAGGTCCTGTTTCTCAAAGACTCCCACCAGGAAACACAGCCATGATTCCATTAAATCAGAAACTGGGGCCACCCATTGGCCACTCTGAGCTCCTTGTACTACTGAACTGATAGGTGAAGAGTTGCCATAGTGGCCTGGGTGAGTGACCTTGATTGCCTGCCAAGCGGTAGTTGGGCTCTGCTGCACAATGCAGAAGAGAGAACTTTCCTGGACCCGGGGCATCCACCGAGGTCAGGGAGAGGTGCTCCCAGATCCTCTAACAACAGTCAGTAGGAAACTGCAGCAAACAGCCAAGGCGGGATGACCAAGGACTCAGGCCTGGTGGGCACGAAGAATTGGGTTACCTACCAGGCACATAGCTGCGACTAGCCCAGATGCTCAGACAGGATGAGAGGAGCATGGAATGGGTGCTAGAAAAAGAAGCGATGATTATTGACCACTGCCTCTCAATCAGCCACAGGCGTGGTGGCTACAGCCACTACCTGCAGCCTATGTTTATGGATTGGTTCTTTCCCCATCTCCTGCCATCTAGCTAGTGTTCCAGTTTAGGTTCTGGGCAAGAGCATGACTGAACTGACATCACACCATGACGATTCAATGGCTGATGAGCTTTTGGAGACAAGAGTTTCTTGCTCTGAGAGAAGGGCAAGAATGGATGTTGAGCAGCAAAGGGGTAAACTGTGACAGTTACTGTCTGTTTGCCCATTCCCAGCCTGTTCTTTTGTTCTTCTCCACCCTGTTCCTGGCTGTAGGAGGCTGAGCCCAGGCATGTGAACAGCCTCACCTGGGGCGGGTGCAGGGGCAGTGGTCCCTGGCCATCTGGCATCCATAGGTTTGGCCTACGGACGGCACTAGCAGGTCACAGGGCAGAGAGCAAGGTGGAGCTGATCCTCCCCAGGAACACTGGGCCACTTTTCTTGGCTGCAGCCATAACTCTTCATGGCCACATCCCCCATAGGGCAGACCCTCCTCCACACGCTCCAGCTTGCTCTGGGCTCTGGGAACACGATTTTGTCCCTTCAGCCCTAGGGGTAATGATGGATTCCTGCTGCTACTAGTCTCTGAGTGCTTTAGTATCTCTTGTTGGTTCCCTTAACCTTGCCCACAACTCTGAGAGTAGGCACTTCCTTAAAATCTCTTAACCCTTCCAAGTTGGCTTCTGTTCCCTACCAGAACCCCCATGGCCAGGACACCTTTCAGAAATGCACTTAGAGAGGTTGAGCCGACAAAGCAGACACAGTCCAGAGCCCAGGCTTGCCCTCCTGCATACTGCATGGTGTGCAAAGACACAGACCTGGATCAGCAACCCCAGGGGAAGAGTGTTGCTAAGAAAGTAAGTCCAGGACCCACCTTGAAGCACCAACAGCCAGAGGGCAGGCAGAGAAGAAGGAAGAGCAGCAATGGATGAAGGAGGAGGAGCCAGGAGGCAGGAGTCAAGCAAGAGTGCTGTCCTGGAAGTCTAGAGAAATATGTGCAAAATGCATTAGAAGGTCGAGGGAGCAGAAGACAGAAAACTGACCACTGCATTTGGCCATGAGGTCATCACGGATGATCTCAATGGATGAGTCAGATGTGATCCTTACCTGTGGAGAACCCACAGATGAGGCAAGTGCAGTGACACCTTGGCAGGAGAAGTGCAGGGCATGCCTGGCAGCAAAGGAGAGCAAGGCCGGGCTTCTGGGGAGGCTCCGAACAGGCTCCAGGGAGTGATGATGGTGCCCGACGGGCAAGGAAAGCCCAGGCAGAGGGTGCTGCAGGAGCCAGGCCTGAAGGCATTCTGGGGAATTCTAGAGCAGTGGGGACAAAGTGGCATAGAAGACCCTGGAATAGTCAGCTGGACTGGGGGTTGTGAGAGGCCTTGCTGGCCAGCCTGGGGAGCTGAGACTTTGTCTCAGAGCAGTGGGGAGCCAGGAAAGGGATTCATGTCCAGGAGTGCTCAGATCTGGGTATTAGGATGCTTATGCGGGGATGTGTGAGGAACATAGCCAGCTCATCCTAAGAGCCCAGCACTCAGCCTGACACATTACAGGCACCCAATAAATGCTATTGACTCTGTGGATGGAACATGGGCCGTTTCTGATGTTGCAAATGGCTGACATCACTCCATGACGGATGTGAATATGCCATTGTAGTAACAAATTCATTCCAAATTGAAAAATAAAAAAGTCCAAGAGACAGATGTAGAGAAACACTGACTTAATCAGAGACTGACAATTGAAACAGCCAGGGTTTCAGAACCAGGTATGTTTTACACATCAGAATGAGGTGTTATGATGTTTTGTTTCCCCCAGTGGAGAGAGGCTGGGGGACGATTGTTTCAGCAAATGGTTGACAATGTTGGGAGACAACGCAGTGTTTGCTGGGTAACTGGATTATAGCTGGAAATTAATAGTCCAGGAATGTGGAAAAACAGCCAAGTCCACACAGAGTGTTCCACGGACCGCATCTACTACCATGAAGAAGAAAGAAAGAAAGAAAATGGATTTTCTGATTCCAATTTAAAAAAAGAAAAAAGATGAAGAAAAGACACCACCCAGCAGCTAATTACTCACAGGCCAATGCCTGCACTAGCTCAAATGCAAAAGCTGACATGATAAAATGTTAGCATCTTTCGATCTGCTGTTA
This sequence comes from Indri indri, assembly GCA_004363605.1. Classification (NCBI taxonomy): domain Eukaryota; kingdom Metazoa; phylum Chordata; class Mammalia; order Primates; family Indriidae; genus Indri; species Indri indri. Next base: position 38,457 of record RJWJ010010602.1, on the reverse strand, counting down.
ATAAAATGTCGCACAAAGGCACAGAGGAGTTTTACATCTGCTCACGGGATGCTGTACAGCTTAGAGAATCCTCCCCAGGCTGCCTACCCGACTGCTCACTTGCCAGGGCTGGCATGGGATCCCTAGTCCTGGGCCTGGGGGGAGAAGAGGTATGGTATGGAGGGTGAACAGTTCCAGAACGGATAAGAGGTGACACCGGAGCCTGACTGCACAGACATCCTCTGCAGACCGGCCAAGGGTCTCAATGCAAAGGGGTCAGCGTGGTGGGCCTGCTTGAGAAGAAAAGCTCAGCAGGAGAAACCTTTAAGAAATTAAGTTAGCTGTAATAGCCAAAGATTGGAGACAACCTAAATGTTTCTTAGTAGGATTAAATAAATTAAAGTGCGTCGATTCAATGAAATACCACACAGCTGCTAACAAGAATGATGAAGTTGTGAGGATCTTCAAGCTCTAATACAGAAGTTCATAACTGGGGTCCTAGAGAGAATTAAGAGCTCTGTGAACTTGGATGGGGGGAAAAAATTCACATCTTAATTTGCACTAGCCTCTAACTATAATTCAAGGTTCCCTTCAATTAAGAATGTAGGCCCCAAACCCCAGTAGAATTAGCTGTGACTTGGTCACTGATAGAAATCACAGATACTCTCATATCACTTTACAGTTGTTGCAGGTATCTCAAAAGATCAATCACATCACTACTTTGAAACTATTAATAGTGATTAGACCCACAGCTAGACCTTGTTATTTAATGTTTTAGTCAAGAAATACACGTATCACTAAACCCCAGACGTATTTCTTTATTTTGACAAGTGTATTAAACCTAATTGGTTTCCTCTGTAACCTTATGGGTTTTATTTTATCCACTTAAAGCACTACTCTGAGAAGGGGTCATAGGCTTCATCAAACTAACAAAAGGGTCCATGCCACAAAAAAAGGCTCAGAAACCCTGATCTGGTGTCAATGAACAGAGTAACATGCAGAACAGTGTGGATCATGTGCTACCATTTGTGTGTTTGTTTAAAACACACATCAATAGAAACAGAATAGAGAACCCAGAAACAGGCCCACATAAATATGCTCAATTGATTTTTGACAAAGGTGAAAAAACAATTCAGTGGAGGAATATACAAAAATATGCTGTGTACAAAAATTAATTCAAATGTAAAATGTAAAACTAAATCCGAATAAATTGGGCGGATTGTATCAAGATCAATTGGTTGTGATGTTGTAGTACAGTTTTGCACAGTTTATCTTTGGGGGAAACTGGGTATATGGTACAAAGGATTTCTCTGTATTATTTCTTATAACTGCATATGAGTCTATAAGTATCTCATAATTAAAGTTAAATTTTTAAAAAAGCTTATGTACCTATAAATTACCTCTGGAAGGAGACAAAAAAAAGAGGAATGCCTCTGAGGGAAAGAAATTAGGATAAGTAATAGACGTGGGAAAAAATACCTGTTCCTGGCTTACACTTTTAAATTATTTACCATTTTAATGCATTACTTATATTCACAATTAATTAATTATTTTCAAACAACAACAACAACAACAAAGCCTGGAGAAGGATGAAGAAATGGCCATACAATGAAATTATCCTAATAAAAATCAACACCGTTTCCTAGGTTACATTTGAATTAAAAGCACTAAGACTTAAAAATTTCCCACCTACCTTGTGAAAGGATTAAGACTTAAATTTTAAAATACTGTTAATGTTCATGTTTAAAAAAAATCAACTTCATGCTTCTTTGTTCATCATTTTCAAAACGAAATCAAAGAGTTTTGAAATTTTTAAAAAGTGATTTCGTTTCTTGTGTAAGCCCTAAGCTAGTTGTTCTGTGTATTCACCCTGTCCAGACCCAATGGAGCAAGTCCAGGGTGCAGGGGGGACCACTTCCCCAAGACTTGCAACTCCCTGCTCTGAGAAGCAGGAAAGCATAATGTGCTTAAGAACTTAGCTCTGGACTCAGGTGTAACTTGAATTTAACCCCAACTCTGCCACTTGCGAACAGTGTGACTGAGCACAAGGACCTAACCTCTGTAGGTCTCAGTTCTGCCATCTGTCAGACGAGGTCCCATGGTGCTGGACTGAGGGCTGACCATGAGGACTCACAGAGAGAATATGTGGAGAGCTCTCAGCACAGTGCCTGGCACATGGGTGCACCATGATGTGTAGAGGCACAGCAGGGGGCCTTGGTGATTCTTAGCCTCTAAGAGAGCCTCAAAGAAGACACTGCCTTCCATTATCCAATGGCACAGGTACCATATACACTGTGCACCAAGAGGTAGCATCAGAGGGGGGATGTCACACAAGCACTCATCTGAACCAATATTACTAGGGGACAAAGGAAGGCTTGGAGAGGTCATATGGTGAGCCCAAGAGCACATAGCTAGGAAGAGGCAAGGAGGAACAGCAGGGTCCTAAGACCCCCAGCCTTGGTCAAGGAGAGGAGGCCTTGGCTCATTCTAGGGTCTCTGAGCAGCTCCCCAGTAAGATGGGCATAGGCCCAGGCCCACCAAGACCACAGCACCCAGTAGTAGAAGGACCTGCAAGAATTCCCACGGCTTCAGGGAGAGGACCTCAACCCCTGCCCTAAGCCCCAAGGGCACATTTTGTCTCCAAGAGGGTGCCAGTCACCCCTGCGCAACTCTCCAGAAAAACTGGGCATATCAGGGCTTCTCTCCAGTGCAATCTGAGGGACCCAAATCCAGAGATGCAGCCTTATAAGACTTTGCACTATTCCGGACACAACAGCAAGTGTTCAGCCAATCTCGGCTCACACAATGGGGCTCATGGTGAACCCCATGCCACAGTGGAAGCTCAGGCAACAGATGTTGACCACCTTCTGGCCCAGTGGGAGGTTATACCTGAGACCCCGAGGGCTCTTCCCAATGACTTACCATGATGCCAACTTTAGGATTCTCTCAGGGGGTCTTGCATGCTACCGTTAGTGGAATGGCCAGTGGTTTAAGGAGGCGATGTCCTTATGCTGTTCTCCCTATGCTGTGCTGGAACTTGCCCAGAAACTAGCATGCATTTGTGTGCCCCATGTTCAAAAAATCTCAGGATGGTAACTCAGGGCAAAATGGATATTAAAAACCCTGTAACTGGCACCCAGGGGTGTATGCTGCCCTCTCCACACCCTTGTCCAGACTTCTGCCTGGGGCTTTGCCACTTACAGTGTGGCTTTGGGCAAATCACCCTCCCTCTCTGTGCCTAGCTTCCCTTTATAAAACGGGGTTGATAATGCACCCCTTGCATAGGTTGTGGTGAGGATTAAATGAGGGAGGGCCTGCAGGGCTTGGCACACAGTATAGTTTCAATGAAGATGGACTCTGGTCCTCTGACCCCTGTGTAACGTCCCAGCAGACAGAGTGAAAGTGTAAGGCAAAAGATGCCACAGCTCGTGGCCGAAGGCAGGGCAACTCAGCCCTCCATGGGGAAGTCCACAGGATGCCCTGGAATTCATCCATTCATTCCGCAGCATGCACTGGATAACAACTGGGCTAACCAATGCCAAGCCGCACACTGGGAGCTGGGGGCAGAGACACACAAGGCCTTGTCACTGCGTCCGGGAAGCTCACAGACCTATGGGACGCCTACTCCCTGGGATCGCCGGCGCGACAGAGGGCAGCAGAGGGCCGGGCAGGCCCCGCAGACCCTAATGCAGGCTGAGGCGAAGATGCAGGTGAAGCTGGAAGGAGCCTAGGCATAGGACTCCCCATGCACAGAAGTCCCAAGGAAAGACAGCAGAATGCGCTGACGGACACAGGGTTGGGGGTGGCGGTAGTGTCCGAAGACAAAGTTAGGAGGGCATCTGTTTCACAGACAGGGCTGCGCAAAGACAAGCCCAGCTCATAATTTTGAATTCCCAAGAAAATTCCAAATCTCCGGGGGGCGCTTCAAGCCCGGCACTGCAGAAAGCTCTTGTTACCCCAGCCTCGGGCGAAGGGACCCGGCACCAGGCCCGCGCGCTCCTCGGTGCACGCTGGTCGCTAGGCGACAGACCCCGCCCCCGCAGCCGGCCCGCTTCCGCCAGCCCCACCCGCAGCTGCTGCTAGCGCGCCCTCTACCGGCGGCGGCCGCCCAGTGCACCCGGCGTCAAGGAATGCCGGCCGGTTGCCTTCCAGAACATTCTCTGGTTTATAGCCAAACCTCCGCCATTTGGGATGCAATGCTGCCAGGCCGCTGATCTCTCCGATTCCCATCCTTTCCTGCCTGGACCTGGCTGACCCCACACCCTCCGAGACCTGGGCAGGGCCAACCAGTGAGGGAGAGGCTGGAGAGGTAGGTAGGCAGGTAGGCAGGTCCGGTTGAACATGTTGGTCCTTACTCTAAGAGCAGTAGGGAGCCACGGAAGGCTGGTGAGCAAGGGCATCAACATGAGCAGATCTGGTTTTTCAGTGCTTATGCTGTTGCTGCTGGAGGACAGCTTGGAAGAGCAGGGCATTTGGGGAGTGTGGACTAGACTGACTGGAAAGACTACAGGGAAGAGGTCCGCCACCCACCTGGATAAGAGCCCACAGGAACAGGGCAGGACAGGCTGGGGGCTCTCACAATTAGGGTTCATACCCGGGGGAAGGGAGGAAAGCAAGCCTCTGACCCTGAAAACCAGTTGGCCAGGGGGCAGCACTAGGGCAGACTCCTGTCCCACAGTTGGTCTTTCCACCCCAGCAGGTGCCTCCAAGGCCCCAGGAACGATGCTGACCAACCTCTGGTGCTTCGTCAAATCACAGGACTATAGGACTGAGAAATCCTCCCTGTCCTGGAGTCCTGGGGGCATGGACCCCCACAACAGGACATTATTCTCCTCAGAAGGCCACAGCTTCCCCATCTCAAACCCCACAGGCTTACTAGATAGCCGGCTTCCTTGCATTGGTCTGGAATAGTGCAGTCACAAAGACTGTCTCATTCTTCTCTGTGTGCTGATCAGAAACAGGAAAACAGCTTTATTTGATTAATGCAGCTTGGTTGAAAAATCTTTCAAAATGTGGAGCCTAAGATAAAAGTGTGATGAAAAAGTAGGGTTACTGATCCAGCCCTGCCTGGCCATACTGGCAGGTCAGGGTCTGGTTAGGGAAGGGTAAGTCCAAGTGGAACCAGAAGGCAGGCCTTCTCCCACCCTCCCAGGGTCCTGCAGCACTGTGGCCTCGGGTGTAAGACCAGCATTGGGGTGACTGAAAGTTTCGGCCTCTAAGCCAGGTGAGTCCAAATCACTGCATCATCAGATCCAGGCTGAAGCCAATGCTGACCTGCAGGCCCCAGGCCTCAGCATGCTTGGGTTGCCCTGCTGAAAGTAACTCTGTGTCTATAAAGCAGTAACTAAAAAATTCCAATGGCAGTGCCTGCTCCAGTGCCTTCCAACAGGGCAGGCCTAGGCCCTGGACCCCCTGCCATCACATTGATGTAAGAGAACAGTTAGTATCACTCCTCAGTAATCCTCCTGCTACCTGTCCTAGGAGCTAGGAGGATGCTTGGACACCCCCGCCCACAGGCAAGTCAAGAAGTAGGTCAGCTTGTTCTCCTGGGTACCAGCCCCTTACCTTGGAATCCTTCACTCCACATTCCCTCCCCTTTCTGCCCTGTACTGGGAGTACCCATCTCTCTTCACCTGACTCATTCTTGCCCTTTAAGATGCAGTTGAGGCCCTGACTCCTGCAGGAGGCTTTGTCTGACTACCCCCACAGCCTGTCTACCTCTCTCTGTTCTAGTACCAATCCTGTGGGACTTTTTCTGTCTCTTCTACTAGATTCCATGCTTCTCATAGGCAAAGCTGGGGACTGTTAGGTTCTGAATCCAGTTGAGACACAGGATGTGTTTTCAAGAAACAAATAAAACCAAGGAAAGAGGCCCAGGACCCTAAAACAGCAAAATGGGATCAAGTTCTGTTTTCTTTTTTTTTTTTTTAAACCATGTCCCTCTGCAGAGACCATGCAAAGAGCTAGTGGAGGGGAACTAAAAGAAATCTTTACATTTTATGTGTCTGCATGAGATTTCCTTAAAAGGTCTCTACTGCTTAAAAGAATAATAGTAATAATAAAGAAAGTAAAGAAGTCCACTAGCCTGGTCCAGTCCTCTCACTTGCTAAGAAAGGTAAAGGAAGGGGGAGGGTAGAATAGGAAGGGCCTTGCCTAAGCAAGCGCAGTCAAGGCCAGCAACAGGCCATGAACCCAGGCCCCCCAACGCCCCTACCCAGGCTCCTGCCCAACACTGCCTTCAGTAAGAATTAAAGAAAGAATAAACCTTGCACAAGCATTTCTAATGCTCATTTTATTTCAACAGTCAACCGTCCCCAGAGAAGAAACTGCTGATGTCACAGGTGATTCAGAAGCACCATGCTATTTATTCCCTGGAAACGGCATCAGTGGTTAGGAACAGCCTACCTTTTTAAAGTCGGCAATTGCCATAAAAACATCAAATAGTCAAACTTTAATAGATTTTTTAAAACCAGAAATGATGCCCATAATGGCTTAACCATTATGGAGGTATATGCAGCCCCAGCAGTCAGGATGCTTGCTGGTAAAACACCCTGGAGAAGGGGTGAGGGGCAGTGGCCAGGAAGATGGTGGGAGACACAGCAGCAAGGCAGGACGCTGCAGAACCTGCTGTCAACGTCCCTGGTCTTGGCTGCTAGCTTTAGCCACCTGGATGGGCTAGAAGCTTGATGTCTGTGGTACCCCTGCCCCTGGGACCAGGCAAAGGCAACAGAAGGTTGAAATAGATGGTACCGCCTGTCCTGGAGCGGGGCCTGAGGAAATCAAAGACCACCTCTGGGGCTCAGTCCGATAAACGGGAGTGCAACCCAGTGCCAGCTAAATTCATTCCTAAATGGGAGCCGCCTCCAGCCCCCCACCTCTGAGCCCTGGCCCTCCCCTATAATATCTTCCTCCACACTCCTCCTTGAACGGCACAGGACTGAGAGAACCTTAGAAGTCACCCTCCTTCCTCCTATCTTGAACTGGGAATCTGCTGCCATCCATATCTATCAACATCCTTCCCCCTACACATCATGCATACAGACAAGAAAATCATTGCTGTCACCTCCCACCCCTTGACATCCCACTCTGCTGGCCTGGAGGGGCAGGCCTGGGGCCTAGTCAGACTGCTCCTGAGATGATGGCTGGCTGGGCTCACCCAGCACCTCCGCATCCTGGTCATCTGTGAAGGACAAAGAAGGCAGCTGGATTTAGAAAGAGGGAAAACTATCCATTTGCAGATGCAGATTTTCTATAAGGCTGTCTCATCATTCCCAATCCCTATGGAGAATGAATTTCATTTGCTAGGTATCAGGAGACTGGAATCCTAGCCCTGGCCACATGATACAGACTTAAGTTCCAGCTCCAGCTCTGCTCCTCACAAGCTGGGTGGCATTAAGCAAGATACTCCACAGCTCTGAACCTCAGATTCCAGTTCTGTAAACCAAGACAATGCCCACCTTGCATCAGCAGCATGGAGAGTGAAGAAGCAGTCAGTGATAGCCTACCTTCACTAATGCCTTCATTGCTTCAGGTTCTTTTTAATCATCAGAATAACCTCATGAAGTAGGGACCATTATTAGTCCACTTTTACATATGCTGCAGCTGACGCAGCAGACCCCTCACAGGGAGTGAATTAGCTTGCCCGGGTTACACAGCTGCTAAGTGCTAGAGCCAGGACTCATATACAGGCCACCCAGCACCAGGGCCAGCAGCTTCAAGCCACACTGTACCTCCTCTCCAGCTACTGGGCCTAGGCATCACACACACAGCAAGTGTGCCAAAGGCCTCAGTTTCCGCTTCAGTAAAATGAGGATGACATCACCTGATACACCTAGTGCCTAAGACGGTTCTGACAGTCATTTTAAAGACCTGGTTGAGTTTGCCAGCCCTTCCAAATCACAGGAGCCTCAGGGGAAGATTGAAAGGAAAAAACGTCCTAGAGCTTTTAAAGCTGCAAGGGCCCTCAAAAGAAAACCCAAAGCATTTTCACATCCAGAACTTCATTCGACCATCATGGTAACCCTGTAAGGGGGCCATTTTACAGTTGAAAAGATTGAGGCCTGAATGCCCAAGCTCACTCAGTGTACCAGTGGCAGAGCTTGTAAAGGACAGAGTCTCTATCTCCTGGTCTGGTTTTCTCAGAGTGGCCTGGGGCAGAGGAACAACCCCACCAGCACCAAACTGGCTCCAGACTACTACTCCAGGCTCAGCATCTGCTGCTTCCCTAAGCAGAGAGGCCCCACCCCAGCCAAAGAGGCCTGGCACCTCCGGTCTTTCGAACAAACCATATGCGTGCCATCCTCCAAACCTTTGCCCATGGTGCTGATGAGGTGAGGAAATAAGCATTAGGTTGGAGTCAGACAGAGAACTCTGCTCAACTCCCAGCTCTGCCTTGTCATCTACAGGAACCTCTTGGGGCCTCAGTTTCCTCACCTGGAATCCCATTCCCACCTCCCTTAGTGCTTGCTTATGGGGACTGAGGGGCATAAGAAAGAACTTATCCCAGGGCCCAGCACATTTTAAATCCTATGTCCCTTCTCTCCATACCCACTTCAGATTAGGTCCCCCTTCCTCCAGAAAGTCTTCCTGGCTTTCCTGGGGGCTAGAAGACTGGTGCTCACTTACCAGTGTTCTCCTTGTCTGTATCAGACGGGATGGTCAGCGAGAAAGGTGGCGGAGGTGGTGGAGGTGGCGGCGGCGGGAGTACGCGGAGCGCAGAGAGGAAGCCTGGTGGAAGAAACTGGGGCTGCAGCGGTGTTGGTGGGGGTGGGGGTGGAGCTGGGAGCGGGGGCGGTGGGTAGTATCTTGGCCGGAAGTCTCCCACTGGTTCGGACACCTGCAGAGCACATGAGGCAGAGAGATAGAGAGGGGAGACAGTTAGCCAGATGAGCTGATCAAATATGGCTCTTGTTCCCCTGAATGGGGGATTCTCCATGGGGCAGATTCAATTCTGTGGCCCCAAACACCTAGGCACAGGGCACTTGGAATGGAGCCTTCAGCAAACACCTTCCAAATGGTTGAAGGCAAGAAGGAATACAGGCACTCTCAGATAAGCCTGGGGAACAGCTGAACAGCAACACTGAGCCCTTCTGTATATGCCAGTAGTATTATGATCAGATCCTTATAACCCTAGGGGGTGGGTGCTATTACTATCCTCGCTGTGATGATGAAAAACAGGTTCAGTGAGATGAAGCTACAGGCCCAGGGCACCAGAGCTGCTAAGTGACAAAGGTAGAATCCCAAGTCTGTGTGACTCCACCGGCCACTCAGCTGACTCCTGCTCGGCACTGCTCTGTGCTGGGGAAGGGTCTGAATGCATGCCAACCCCATAAAGTCCCCTTGTCTGGCACGTGTAGTGACAAGCTCAAGTGTCAGGGGGCCTTTGGGAGAAGAAGTCAGCAACCTGGGTGTAGTGCAGCTGTTATTGTGGCAAGGGAAGCTGGAGGACTTCAGGCAAGTGGCCTCACTGACCAACCCTTCTGTGTTTCCATTCCTTCTTCAGTAAAAAGATGCTAACCCCACACCACAATAGCACAAGGCCCAATGAAAGGCTCTGGAAGGGGGATGACTACACAGCTCAGAGCTTAATTGGGAAAGACAGGAATGTTGTAAGAAATAATAATGAATTTTGGATGTAATTCCTCTTATTTACTCTAGATACTTCAGAGCAGCACTTCCCAAGCTGCTCCCTGGTGTCCTACAAGATACTTCTAAGTGTTCTTTTTTTTTTTTTTTAAGACTAGTCAAGTGCAAAGTAGTGAGAAGGGGGAAAGTAGTAGAACAAGGAGTTCAATCTGTAACTGACTGTGAACAATCAAGTGAGATAATTCACTACCTTCGGACCAACCCTAAGTGTTCCTAAAAGTGCTCTTAGTCAAGTGAGTTTGAGAAACCCCACACTGGAGGATCACACATGAGCATATTAAAGGCTCTGGCTAGTCTGCAAAAATCTCCTTTGATTAATCTAGCATTTCCTAATTTTATCTGACCACAAGGAAGGGAAGAAAGCCCACTTTTAAGTACCCGCGATGTGCTAGACCCTGTGCTAGGCATTTTACATGTATCACACCTTATTTATCACTTATCAGCAACCTTGTGAGATAGGCTCTCCCACCCTATTTTACAGACTAAGAACTTGAGTGAGGGCCTCAGAGGTCAGCTAACTTCCCCAGGTCACATGGCTAGGAAACAGTGGAGGTAGGATTGGACCCTAGGTCTGTCCAAATCCAAGGCTGTGCTCTTCTGGGAAGAGACGAGCAGAGGAAGCAAAGCAGCAGAAGGTGGGGCAGGGACAGGAAGAGGAAGAGGTTTCTGGGGAGCATCTCCAGGGCTAGGCAGGGGGCAGCAGGACAAGGATGAAAGTAATTCATAGGCTCTTGGGTTTGAAATAGCCTCACAAATAAATGCCTGATCCTCTCTCTCCAGACATGAGCGGGTGGAAGGGGGGATTATTAGTGCTTTAATTCCAAGCTGCTCCGCCAAGTCTCTGCCTGGATCACAGCTCCTGCCTGGGGCCTGTGGTGGCAGCTCGGGCCCAGATAAACCAACTGAGATCACACTCTTAATAAAGGCCGTCTGGCAGGCCTGTCAATCAGAGCCCTGCTGTGGACGCCAGGCTCTAGGCTTCTGTGTGAGCAGACGGAGTGTGCTCCACTTGGCCAGAGCCTCTCTCTTTGTGTGGAGGCTAGAGATGCCCTGCTCTCCCTGGGCTGCCACAGGGTGGCCAAAGGCAGCACCCACAGATGTCAGGCAGTGCAGTGGTGATGACGCATATCGGCTGTGCGTGTTCTGCCTCTGTGTGAGACACACGTGGGCAACAGGAAGTGCTTGGGCCGGAGTCAGGTGACCGAGATCCATGTCCTGGCTCCATCACCAACCAGCTGTGTAATCTGACTCTCAGTCCCTCATTCTCCAGTTCTGAGGCCTTGGACAAAATCTTTTCTGAGTCTTTTTGCTCGACTCTACAATGGGGTAATATCATATACCTTGAAGGTTCACATAGGGTCTGGAGGCACCCTGGAAATTATCAAGGCCAGTGGCTTTCAAACTTTCTTCCCTTCAGTCAATGGAAATTGATTTATAAGTACAACTTATGGTATCTAAAACAGACAGAAAAGATGCTGATGCTCCTGGGGCTGAGTAGGACCCAGTAGCCTATGTGCCCAACCTGCCCAGGCACAGCTGGAACTCCAACGAATGGATCCATACTGTGGCAAATGACTTTCGTTATGTAAATAACAAGCTTTCATCTTTCTTCCTAATCCCACTCCATATTAAATGAAGTCTGCTCTCTCCTCACCCCTCTCTACCCTCCACCTAAGGGAAACATGTCTATAGAAACCCATGGTTAGGCTTTTAGCTCTGAAGGAGGAAGAAAAGGTAATGGTGGTCCCTATTTCCATGAACCTGCTCTGCATTTGAGCCAACCTTCCCTACAGGTCCGGCCTACAGGGCCAAAGTCAGGACTCCCAGCCTCTCACTGTCCTGCAGTCCTGACGGCCCTCAGAGGTTGCCAAAAGGTAGAGGACTTGTAACTATTCTAGTCTGGAAGGAGCTGGTAACCAAGCCACAAAACGTAGCCACTCCTCCCTCATACTCCACACAACAGGGTGACCTTTTTCCCACACTTGGCATTCAAAACTCCAGGCTTAAAGAGAACACCAGTTAGTAACTGACCATTAATCTTATAAAAGAGTCAAATTTCACTATTTAAACAAATATTTCCTAAGGTGACAGGTGTTCAGGGGAAGGTGTCTATATTTTTCACGACTCAGCTCAAATACCGCCACCACCTCCTGAAAACCCTCTGCAATCTCAAGTGGGCTATACCTATGGGCAGGGAACCAACATCTGGTCCTGGCTCTGCCCTGAACTCTGTGGCCCTAGGAAACTGATAGTCACACTCTGGTGCCCAGCAAAATAAAGGGCTCTTCTAGCATCACCATCCCATGAGTAAAGGCTAGTGTTTAGCCCCAGGCTCCCAGAGCCTTTTAGTCTACAACCCCAAAAACCACATGCCACAGCCCAGGCCAAGCGGTGCAGACTTGTCTACATGTGTGCATTTCCAGCAAGACACACGCTACCCGGTCAATGCTGCATCCCTCCTACCTGAGTTCAGGGGCTGGCACAGAGTGGGGGCACACACACCATTTATGACAACTGGCTTCCTGGGACTGAGGATCCATAAAGGCAGCAAGGGCAGCGGGGACAAGGAGGAACCTGGGAAGGAGTGAGGGATGGGACTCACCGAGCCTCCTCCATGGTAGTGGCTGCAGGACACATGCCGGAAGCCCGGCTGCAGGGGGATCCCCGGGGCTGGGGGTGCATCCTGGTAGCGCAGTGGGAACGGGTGGTAGGGATGCATCGGATACAGCTTGGAAGGCTCTCTCTCCAGGTACTCAGACCCCATCACACGATTCGAGTTGATGCTCAGTGGGGGCCCTGAAGAAGGCAAGCAATCGGGGAAGTGTTAGAGCTGGGGAAAAGAGCATCGCACAGGACTGTCAAGGGTGGCAGCGTAACCAACACGTATCCATTTACAAAGAACTCCCCCAGCCATTACGCGTTGACCTCACTGCTTTTTAATCCTTCAGCCACGTCCCACTGCTCTTAGAAAAAGTTCTCAGCACAGCCACGTACCCCAGTGGGGCTGGTTCCTGCCACAACCTCATCCTGCCCTCTAACCTAACCGCCTCTTGCTTATGGTCCAGCCCAAGGCCTTTGCAGATGCTGTTTGCTGCACTTGGAAGGCTTTCTCTCCTCACCCCACGTGGCCTCCTGAGGTCCTCAGTGTTCAGCTACACCTCTTCCTTCAGGCCACAGCTAAAGCCTCAATTATTAGAGCTCTGTACACGGATTTATGCGGTTCTTTGATCAACCTCGTCCCTCCCACAAGGACAAGATCCCCACCTCTTCATCCCAGTGTCTGGCACATTGTATTTAGTAAGCGCTTAGCGTCTGTTCATTTGCTCAGCGAGGGAACAAAGAACGGCGCCCTGTGTTCTGGAAAGGGAGCTTTCTCCCAGGGTTGCTGTTTCAGGTCTGTCTTCCCCGTCAGACACCCAGTTCCCTGGGACCTAGATTTTCCTAGAAAGTCCAGAAGGCAGAAGTGACCTTCAGAGACCCGCAGGCCAATTCCCGAAGCATACGGAAGGGAAAGACTGCCACCAAAAGGAGGAGCTTGCCCGCGGGTGGAAGGTGAGCACCCCCCGGCCTCCCGACTCAGACCTGTGCCCTTTCTACCACACTGCCGTAGGGAAAACACCAAGAAAACACCTCCGCACCCACAAAAGCCATTTTTTAACACCATTAACGGCCATGTGAGTTGCGGTGAACTCACGCTAGTTTTGAGGCTCGGGGCCTCCTGAAGTATGAGTAACTCACACGTCTCTTCACCTGGGGAGCCACGTGAATTATTTCAAGTTGCGCATAAGTCACGCACGGAAAACAATTAAAAATAACAAAGTTGTCATTAAATTAGAAAGGATCATTTTGTTTTCGAAGTTTGTATTCTATTTTCGTAATAAAACATCGTGGCGCCAAGGAAAATTTTTCTAGTGTGGCAGTGTGTTAAAAGCCTCAAATGTACATATGACTTAAAATTGTACTTCAATACTGAAAGCGGCAAGACATAAAGTACAATGTAATTTATGGAAAAGGTGAGGGGAGAAAAAAGAAGCTGACCAACCGTTCTCTCGCGGGAAGTGGGGAAGCTGTTCGAGTCCCGTCCACAAAAAGGGCGGGAAGAGAAGCGCAAGCGCACTGAGCCAGAGCACGGCTGAGGGGAGGAGCCTCCAGACTGTGGCAAGGGAAGGAAAAATGCGCAGGCGCAGTCATAGTTGAGCGAACCCACCAACAGGGAAATTTTGGAGGCGGAGCCTCTAGCCCAAGAAAAGGGCGGGAAAGAGGTGCGCAAGCGCATCAGGACTGGTCTCCCTAGGGCGTCCTCGTGGAGGCGCCATTGCTAAGCCGACTGGGGGCCATTTTTTTCTTGCAAGCTGGAAAGGCAAAAACTGCGGCTAAATGTTGAAAGCCCTCTGTATAACCCATTCCTTTCTTTCTACCTTTTTTCCTTTTTGCAAAAAGTCACCCAAACCAAATGTTTCTCGAGGCAGTTTCCGTTACCTCTGGAAAACATTTCCCACCCAACCCTCTACCCCGGAGGCCCATGCGGGAAGGCCGGGCCGCCAGCGGGAGGGCTGCAGCCCAGAGCCTGGGAATCTTACCGAAGTCGGCGAACGGCGGGCTGGGCATGGGCATGGGCAGCAGCGGTCTGCGCAGCTCCAAGCGGCCGTTGCCTCCGCTGCCTGCGGCCTCCGCCCCGAGCTGGAGCCCCACAGGGTAGGGCATCCCCAGAGCAGCTCGCTCGCTCGGCCCCATGTGGCCGCGGCCCCCCAGAACTGGCTGGAAGGGGCTTGGGCCGGGGCTCGGGCCCCGCGGAGGCCTCTCGGCGCCTCCCGAAGCGGCCGGCGGAGGCAGCGGGCGGAGGCTTGCGCCTGGGCCAGCGGCTGCGACCCCAAAGGCCAGCTCCAGCCCCTGCGCGCCCAGGACCACCTTCTCCTCCTCCTCGGAGGCCTGCCTTTTGAGCATCTTCTGCTCGGCCATGATCTTCCGGCGCTCAGTGATCAGGCGGCACTTCTCACAGATGCACTGCTTCCAGCGGCACTTGTCCGCATGGCCCTTGACCGGCACCAGGAAGCCATGGTTCCGGCACCTAGAGCACTTGGGGGTGCGCAGCATCTTGTCGGCCAGCTTGGCAGAGTCTGCCTTCATAGCACAACCGCCACCTCTGGGAACTGCAGAGCGAGTGGAGCAGAGATGAGCGTTGTCCCACAAGTCCCTGGTGCTGGGGACTTGGATACACTTGTAACAAATAAGTTCTCGTGCATCCCAGGAACTGCAGCAAGACTTTTGCATTTTCCCTCCCTTTTTTTGGGTGCAAAATTTGGAGTTTCTGTGCCTTGGGTAATTAAGTGCAAGGAATTGAATTGAATAAATTTTTCATGGGATGACATTGCATGTGTGTCATCTGGGTTATCTGAAGTATTAGGCATTTAATTTTCCAAACTCTCTATTCCCGCCACCCAGTGACATATTTTGTAAATTCAAAAAAGGCGGAGTGATATTCAATGACCCACAGATTTAAAGCGCCAGAGGAATGTAGTTCTCAGTAAACCAATTCCAGTAGAAAGGCATTGTAAGATACAAACCGTGTTTCTCCTCCCAAAAGCTGCTGCTTCTGCTGAATTTCATTTCTCTCCCCTGCGGAGAAGCAGCCAGTCACAGTGACGCTTCTAGAATATTCTCAAAAGCTCAGTGCAGTGCGTGCTGATTGCTCAAGTGTGTGCCTATACAGGAATTCCCACTTCTTGAGAGTCTTGTTGGTATAGAAATGCATTTCTGGCAGATAGCATATTGCTGTTGATGCCTTCCAAAGTAAAGCATATTTAAAATGTTTTAAAGTAAAATAGAGTTAAGATATTCTAGCACTAGCTTGAATCATTGTTTAACTTTGCCATGAATTTAGTTATCCCTGTGAAGCAACCCAAATCTTGGGACAGCTGAAAAGCTAGCACAAACTCCATAGTTTACCCAAGGTCATTAAATTAATTGAAATTCTTTTTTGATAGAAATCTGTGACACCTTGAAGTCTTTTTTTTTTTTTTTGAGGTCCAAAAAAATGAGCCAGTAACACCTATGCTAAAAAGCTTATAATTGTAGGATGTCATATTTAAGGATGTAGTGATGGTTAATACCTGGCTAGAACATGTGCACTTTTTATTGCCCTTTCTTTGAAATTCTCTTTCTGGTGGTAAAATGGTAGGAGGGCCTGGTGTCCACCTTGATTTTACTGAGTCTCTGATGCATCTCTGCTTTAATTCTCACTGGCTGCCTTGGAATAGGAAATGGTTGCCATCCTAAGGCTCATTAGACACTGGAAAGCTTGTTAAGTTTTTTTCTGCTTAAAAAAAATATATATATTTCTCAACTTAATAAGAGGGCAAAAGTATATATTTCCTGTATTATTTGGCTCTTCAGGAATTTCACTGGTAGCTTTGCATCCGTTTAAAGAGGTCCAGGTTTGTCTCTGCTTCGTTCTAACAACCTCTATGTTAAGTTTTTATTTTAAAAATATGGTTGCTTAGATAAAGGACAGGCAAGCCCTTTTTCTCACTCTACGCAATTCCAAATGTATAGTTTTTTCACTGACCTTGTCATTTGAAAATTATATGTAAAAAATTATAGTTTCAATACTGCTGTCAGAAAATCTGGGGCATACACTGCATTGTTTCATGATACTCCAAACTGTGTGGTCATTTTCTGCATTATCAAATTTAAATTTGAACATAAGGTGACATTGGATAATAAGGCCTAAAAAAGAAAACTACTCATTTATATTTCATGCTTGACCACCCAAGCTCTCTTCATTTTCTCATTAATGATTTAAAGGAACATCCTATTCAAAGCAAGCTATTCGAGTTAACATATTTAGCCTTGTTAACTAAAAAATGCTTCCACATTCACTTGATAGCTTTGGGGCAAAATACACCCAATTGCATAATGCTTTGAGAACACTAATAAACAACCATATATCTTTTTAATCAGTAGTCACATTATAAGATGTAAAAACCCCAAGGTTTATACAGTAAACAAATCTAAGAAGAAAAAGACTAGTTTATTTCTCCATTTCCCCCAAAGTCTTAATTTGTGTAGGTGAATTTCAACAGAGCTTTATTTCTCTCTTGGAAATTCAGGCAAATTGATAGTTTTGTTTTATTTAGGTTGATGGCTGATTACTTCTCAGGCTGCTGCTGTTTTAAAAACACATACACATTTCTTTAAATTGTTGTTTAAAAAGATGGTGCCATGATATAAAAGTAGAAAACAGGAAGTCAAAAAGGATAGGAGCAGTAAGTACACAGTGGTCCGCTTCCTTCCCCACACCTAAACCTTAGGACATTTATGTTTAAGAAAATCTGTATCATAAAAGGCAATAATTTATAAATACCAAGTTATAGTTGCTGGGGAATCACCAGTTTGACTAATTAAACACAAAGGGGCTATTTGGTGGTCATACCTAATTCCCAACTTCAGAGATGGCCGTTTTTCTCTCAGGGTCTCAAGTTTCCTAATGCCTCTTCTATTTGGTTGATATGATTGCTACTGGTACTATTTAATTCATATTTTATGCAGTGCACAGGGGTATCATTTATAATCATTAAATATTGCATGCACTAGAATGTTTCCTTATTGGTAGCACACAAGAGTAAGGAAGGCCTTTTTTGCCTATAGCTTCTTTCCCCCAACAGCTATAACCCAGATATCTGCTTTTTTTCTCCTCTTCAGGCTCTCTCTAATGAGCAATGAAAATTTTATTGAAGATTTCATAGAGAAGGTAGAGGGGAGGATTTACCTGACACATCCTATAGCAGGTGCTTTAAAATCCTGCTTTAGCATTTCTGTTCTCTCAAGATCGTTCTCTGCTGTGCTGCACCCACTGGAGAGAAACTGGTCTGTTCTCCACCCTCCCCACCCCAAAACCCAGCCTCTCCAGTTTCTCTCTCCTTTCTTGGTTTTTTCTTAGCCTCTGTAAGGGCTGTGGTTGTCTTATTTTCCTGTATGTCTAGCACAAAATTGACATTCAGTAAGTACTTGTTGAATGTATGAATGAATCCTGCCTCCCTCTCCTGCTAATGTCAAAGCTATCTCCTCCCTAATTGGCTTCAGCAACTTTCCCCAAACATCATACAAGTGCCAGCAAAACAGAAAGCCCATAGTGATCATGGCCACTCTTCTGACTAGCAGAATTGGAGGATCAACTTTGGTTCCCTGAACTCACCCCTGACCCCTAATGGTTAATAATAGTAATAATAATAATAATAATAATAATAATAGCTAGCACTTACTGTTTATATGTGCCAGAAACTCTTAAGTCCTTTACATGTATTAATTCATATAATTCTCACAACAACGCTCCAAGGTAAGTACTGTTACTATCACCCCCATTTTACACATGAAGAGCTGAGGTCAAAGAAGCTAATAACTCCCGAAGGTTTCACAGCCATTAAGTGGTAGAGCCATGATTCAAAACCAGGAAATCTATCCTCAGAGTCTATGTTCTTAACCATATATTTGCTAACCCAAATATTTCTTCTAAACCAAACAGTGCTCTCCCCAAGAAAGCTTTGGTGATGAATAGAAATGTTTATCTTAGTATATATCTCATTACGGGGGGCGGGCAAAAGGGGGTGAATGTGGGAGTAAGCTGGGGAATATTCCTAGGATACCCTGGTTAGCTGCTTTCCTTTACCTATGGCCAATATTTACTGAGTGCCAACTATGTGCTAAGCATAAGGCACATGGAAGTAAATAAAAAGACAGGATCCTTGTCTTTAAGCATATATTCTAGCCAGCAACCCAGAGAGTAAACAAATAATTCCAGTGTGATGAAAGTCAGGGAGAGACCCAGGATGTTATGGGATCCTAACCTGGCTTGAGAAACCAAGGAAGACTTCCTTGAGGGGCTGATTGCTAAGTGGATGCCCAAAGGGTGAGTAGCCAGGTACAGAAGCCATAGAGGTGTGTCCTATATGCTAATTACTTATTGCAGTGTGGGTTTGGTACAGCGAGGCTGGGAGACTGGTAAGAGATGAGGTGGAGAGGTAAGAACAGCCAGGTTGTGGAAGGAGTCCTGGGGGAAAATTGTGTAAGTCACTGTCTAAGACCAAGGAGAGGAAATGACATGGCAGAGCCAGGCCAAACTGTAACATTGGTTATTCTTTCAGAAAGCAGAAAAATAAGTAATTAGGACTCGCATAGGTATTGCAAGATTGAAATGGAAAAGAGTAGGGTTTTCTTTGGGGTGGTCATTCCAGGTGGGGCACACATTGGCGACTAGGCATGGACCCAAACCAGCACTGTGCTGGGCAGGGGTGTTCCTCCTAAACCTGGAATGCTGTTGACAGATTCATCTGACCTCTCCTAGGAGTCTTAAAGAGGTGAGGCGCAAAGCAGCGATGGAAGACAGAGGAGGGAGAGAAAAGAAGAGCAAGATGCAATCAATCAGACTGAAAGCTGTTACAGAGGTTGTACAGGCAAAGACTGCAACAAACAAGTCATGGAGCAGATGAAAAGTACACCATCTGGGCACAGAGGGCATGTTCAAAGTGCTACTGTTAGCCGAGTTAGACCCAATAGTACCGACTTTTGTTTTGTTTGTACTTGCCAATTTGATGAAAGAAATTATTTTTACACACAGAAACTTTCATAGTATGTATATGTAGCTGATTGCATGTATTTTTGATGGTACTATCAAATTTCCATAAATTTAAAGAAATTTTTTTTCTGGAAAGATGAGAGGCTCATAACCCTATAAAATACATTGCTAATAGGGAATAATATAACCTTTAGTATCTCTGTCCTTTGGTAGAATATAAATTAAGTTTAACACAACAGGCATGAGTTGAATGCCTACTAAATACAGGGCACTGTTCCCTAGTAAAATCAGAGTCAAAAAGAGCAAAGGAAGAAAGAAAATTAAATTTAATCTTCCTTTTCTGTGTATGGTCCTTGTCTAGTTTCTTGGAACAGTCAATTCCATTTATCAAAAAACAAAATAAACGCAAAAAACCCAGACATTATGGTTATGAATTATGCTTCTATGAGAATGACAAGCTGATATCAAGAATTTAACTTTTAGGCCGGGTGTGGTGGCTCACGCCTATAATCCTAGCACTCTGGAAGGCTGAGGCGGGAGGATTGCTTGACCTCAGGAGTTCAAGACCAGCCTGAGCAAGAGCAAGACCCCGTCTCTACTAAAAATAGAAAAATTAGCCTGGTGTCCTGGTGAGCCCCTGTAGTCCTAGCTCCTTGGGAGGCTGCGGCAGGAGGATCGCTTGAGCCCAGGAGTTGGAGGTTGCAGTGAGCTGCAATGATGCCACTGAATTCTGCTCAGGGTGACAGAGTGAGACTCTGTCTCAACAACAACAATAAAAAAGAATTTAACTTTCAAGAGACCTTTTTTAAAATTTTATGTCAGAGTCAGTACAAATTCAGTCCATTTTATAACTGAAAACAGATGCCAAGAAATACTACTCTAAAGACATGCAGACTGGGTGAGAACCTGATCATTAGTGATTAGTTATGTTACCTTGGCCAAATCACTTAACTTCTTTGAGCCTCAGTTGTAGTAGTAGTATTTGTATAATGTGTTGCAAATCTCAAAGTATGCCACATTGATCTCATTTAGGGATATTAATATTTAATGGATGCTTACAGTTTTGCAGGTGTGGCCTCATTTAAACCACAGAACAACATCTATAAGGGAGGTACTTTCATTGTGCTCGTTTGACAAATGATAGCACTGAAGGTTAGAGTTAAGGAATGGTATATAGGAAATGACAGAAGACATATGAATAACCTCCGAGTCTGAACTACACTATATTGCCATCATTTGGTTGTTTCATTTACTTTAACTATAAGGTGGGATCTCTGACTCTTGCAGGATTAATGAGATAATGCATTTAGAACACCCAGCACAGTGAATGATATCTGGCACATGGTTAGCATGCATTACATGGTATCAAGAAGGAAGGAGGGGCAAAGGGAAGAGAGATGAGAAGGAAGTAGTATCTCTGACTTAACTGGGGCCACCTCCAGTCACAAGATTTGATTCACCGACACAGTGGGATCAGGGTCTCCAAGCATAGATTAAACTCAAGCTGTCTAGTACGGTAGTTATTACCCTCTGTGGCTATAGAAGTGTGGCCACAATTAAGATGTGCTGAAAGTATAAAATGCACATCAGATTTCAAAGACATACTATAAAAAAGAATGCAAACTATCTCAACAATTTTATATAGATTACATATTGAAATAGTATTTTGGATATATTGAGTTAAATAACATTTTTTAATGTGGCTTTTTACTTTTTTAATGTGGCTACTAGAAAATTTCATATTACATATATATTCTTGTGTTATATTTCTATTGGGCAGAACTACATGAGAGATTTGTCTGCTCAGTTCTCTACTTCCAAAGACTAGGTTTTCAACAGCAGCTCAAATTGAGGTGTTACATCATCTTCATGTGGAGTATACCACATTCATACATCCCTTCACGTTGGTGAGATGTTAACCTTCACTAACATGAATCTCTACTCTTTGCCATGTAGGGCCTTTCTAATGGGATCAAAACAGTCTCATGCTTTAGAATTGAAAATATCTATCTATTAGAATAGTGTCAATTAGAAAAGTCTAATTAAACTCTAGTTTGCATTTTAAATCTTCAAAGGTATTAATGTTATTTTTATAAGAATATTTTCATTTATCTTGTTAGGTATAAATCACCAGTACAATACTGTGCAAACCAGAAAAGAAAGAAAGGTGTCATTATTTACTAAGGTTACAGCATTCGTGTGATATGTAATCCATCAGATCTGCCTAACAGCTCAACCAAAGGGCACAGGTCAATTATGTACATGCTGTTTGATAAATGGAGTCCTTCTGACAATTAATATTATTAAGAACTCTGGAAATTTTAAAAATATTTGATTAATGCCCTTCTTCTTCCCTGAACCTACCCCAGGTAAATAATTACTACCACTAGAAGCACTAATGTTGCTTTGCACAAATAATTCCCTAAACAAAAAACAGCATGAAGATTTGTTATGAACAGTTCTTTCCTAAGTATAGAGATTATTACCTCCCACATTTTCTTTAAACATGGCTGAACTTACTTAGTTTAATCAGTTTGAGGATTGTTGCTTTTTCCTCTTTAATTTGCCAGATAAATCAGAAATATTTATTTTAAGAGACAGTTTAAGGAACTCTGTAATTCCCAATCTGTCAGAGTTTTACAAATAAATCTCAGTTGAATGTCTATCATCGTTTCCAATCTGGTCAAGAAAAAAGAATAAAAAAGTATACAATTCATCAGAATAATTAGGTGATTGGGGTTGAATAATTCTAAGAATAAACATTTGATCCCCTGGCACCTCATAAACCTCCAGGAGTGAGGAGGATTATAAATTAATGTACAAGATGTAAAATGGTCCAGATACACCCTTAACATCACTGTGAGCATGTGGGACACATTTAGATAAGTTAAAACCAACTGTGGGTTTAGAGTTTGGCCATCTTTCATCAGTGGCTTACTAAAGCTTTATTCCTTTGGTGTGAGGATGGGGGTGGTCCCAGGAGGTGAGTTGAAACAATGGAATAATGGCAACAGTGCCCCCTGCTGCCTGCTGGCCACCTCCCTTCACCGATGGGGATTTTTAGAGACATGGTACCCCAGGGGATCATGAAACTCCTCTTAAATATAAGGAAGTCAGGAAGGAAAGAACATTTATTGCAAGCATTGTGCTATGATTTAATAATATGAAGTTATTATAAATTCAGGAAAGAATATGATATATTTCATAAATGAAAAAACTGAGGTTAAGAAAATTGGATAAACTCTACAAAAAGTCATAGCCAGTAGTGGATTTGCACCCAGGTAAGCCTAGCTCCAAAGCCTGTGCTTCTTATACTGCAGCACACTGTCAATGGCTAGAGGCCATGGGCATAACTCAGACTCCTAAAAGTTTGGTGACCAACTGTCTTGATTTGCCTGGGACTGATAGGGTTTCAGGGACACTGGACTTTTAGTGTTAAAACCTTCCAGTTTAGTCCAGGGCAAACCACAATGAGTTGGTGACCATAGCTGGAATTCAATTGAATAAAGCACTAAGCTGAAAGGGTTTATTTGGAAAAGGAGGAAGGCTGCCTGGCTCTCTGTACTGTTTCTTGCTATAGCCCGGGCGGCTGGGCCACAGGTGAACAATCTGTGTCCTAGTTATTTTATGCCTTGACACATCCTGGGGCATTGTCAAAGAAGTTCACATCTCATCCAGTTATGATTTCTTCAATTCCTTTCCCAAATCATCAAAGTCTGTAGGCATTTAGTTAACTGATTCATCCACTCAAGCAGAAAGGAAAGAGCAGAGACAGGCATCACAGAAACATGCGTTCTGTGAGGATCAAGGAAGGCCAGAAAAGAGGGCTGAGCAGCAGAATGGACATTCACGGACTGCGTACAGGGCGCTGAGCTTAGTACTTTCTGCACATTAGCTCACACGTGTGCACATTAGCTCTCCTGATTGTAACCCTAAAAGATAGTTATAATTAACCCAAATTACAGATTCAAAAAAGAAAAATAAGCTCAAGAAAAGGCTAAATAACTTGTCTAAGGTCATACAGCTAGAAAAAAGGTGGGGGCCGGATGCAGTGGCTATTGAGCCCCTCACCCGGCCCCGTCTCTACTGAAAATAGAATAAAATTAGCCGGTGTGGTGGCGCTATAGTCCCAGCGATATGGGGGCTGAGGCAGGAGGATCGCTTGAGCCAGGGAGGAATGGCACTCTAGCCCAGGCAACAGAGCAAGACTTTGTCTCGCAAAAAAAGAAAAGAAGAAAAGGTGGAACTTAAAATTTGTTTCTGCCCAAAGCTCTGTGACTTTTTCCACTATATTACAGTATCCGACTGTGATATTGTGACACAATAACAAATACATATCTGGTCTTCATGGCACAAAGTCCCTAAAGCCCTTGTAATTTCCTGAGTAATAAGGGTGATAGGAGCATTTTTTGTTATGATATTTGGCTTTAGTCTCCAGTTCCTGACAGGAGCTTCTAAGACCCTTGGAATCTCTCAAGTGATAACAGTGTCTTTTTGTATGCTAATGAGATGACTGGTGGCTGGGGGCCCCCAAATAATCTCAGGATGGGGGACTGGTCACCAGGAAGACCAAGGCATCATTATAGGGTTGGAACTTTCAGTTCCCACCCCCTACCTCCAGGGAGGAGGTAGAGGCTGGAGATTGAGTTAGTCACCAGTGGCCAATGATTTAATCAATCACGCCTAAGTAATGACTCTCAGAGGGCACAGACTCTCCATGCCCCTTCCCCCTTACCTTGTCCTATGCATCTCTTCCATTTGGCTGTTCCTGAGTGTACCTTTTATAACAAATCAGTAAATGTAAGGAAAGTGTTTTCCTGAGTTCTGTGAGCTATTCTAGCACATTATTGAACTTGAGGAAGGAATTGTGGGAACCTCCAATTTATAGGAGTAGGTCAGAAATGTGGGAGCCCTGGACTTATGATTGGTGTCTGAATGGGGGCAATCTCATGGGAATGAGCCCTTAACCTGTGGGGTCTGACACTAACTCCCAAGTAGTTAGTGTCAAAATTGGATTGAATAACTGGATACTCAGATGGTGTCTGGGGAGTTGCAGAATTGGTTGGTGGTATAGAAAAAACCCACACATTTGGTGTCAGAGGTGTTTTGAGTAGAAACAGCTTTGTAGTGACACATAGTAGTATTTAATAAATATTGAATTCCTTTTCCCATTAAGTTCCTAACATTAAATTTATTAATTTTAATGTCCTCCATATGCTTTAAAACAAAACAATGTACCAAAAACGGTATTCTCCAAACTTGTGGAGTGAATATGGAGATTCGTTATGGGGCTGAAGTCACCTGATTAAGTCTGTATGTTAAAGCTGAGAAAATAATTCAGGCAACTACTCCAGTTCACTCTCATTGATAAGTCATGTTGGGGTTCTGAAAACAATACCCCAAAATGAAGGCCTCAGAAGCAAAAGTTTTTGTCTGACTTTCTCCTGCCTTCCTGTCTCTCAGTCCCATTCTCTCCCAAGGCTAGCCATAGAAACTAGAACCCTTCTTCTCCAAGGTGGGTCACGGAAACCAGAGCCCCTTTTCCCCAAAGCCAGCCATAAAACCTAAAAATATTTTACTCTATGTTTCCCTCTGCCTTTCTGTGTAAAAACTGGCCATAAAGAAATTATCTGACCTACTTGCTTGTGGGTCATAAGACCTCCATTCCAGAGATGGTCCTGCCCCATACCAAAAAGGAAG
This sequence comes from Indri indri, assembly GCA_004363605.1. Lineage (NCBI taxonomy): Eukaryota > Metazoa > Chordata > Mammalia > Primates > Indriidae > Indri > Indri indri. The sequence goes on along the minus strand of RJWJ010010602.1, from coordinate 13,562 downwards.
GAAGCCATGTTCAGAGAGGCCAAGTAGAATCTAGACAGGGTGTGCTGGACTTCCCTACTCTGTCTATTAGCATTAGATCATACCCTTTTTGTCCAATCATACTTCTACATGGCTGTTCATACTTTGTTAAACCCAAACATAAAAATGGACAATTTCCCCTGTATTTTTGGGTCTTCTGAAGGCAGTATATACATTAAATAAATTTATATACATTTTTTTCCCAATTAACCTGCCTTTGTGAGTTGACATTTCAGCAAACTTTCAGAGAGCCAAGGAGAACTCTCTCTCCTTGGCCCCTATGGTGAGTTGGCCAATACCCACTGAATACTGGATAGAACACTGTATACCATGAGATGAGATGTAAACAAAGTAGCAATATTCTTGCAATCTCATCAGAAGTATTTTCTATGCAGTTAAAAAAAGTGGCAATTTTTCCAGGTAACATTGCTGATGATTTAAAAAAAAAAGGCAATTTTATGAGTCCAGATCAAATACAAATTAATCTCTGGTAAACTACTTAAACACTGTAGTTATCGCAAAAACACAAGGGAGGTGAATTAATACAGGAAGGTTTTCTGGCAGACATGCTTTGTACCTGATTCTGTACGACGGCATGAATTGGCAGAGGAAAGCGTAAGGGCACACACAAAGACATGGACACAGGGACACATCTTGCATGGATATATTTTGTGTAATTAAGAGTAGAGAAACCATTAATGGACCTAAATATTTATGGCTGAAAATCAAATACCCTACATGCCAATTAAAATGTCATGAAAAGGAAGTGAGCTAATATGATGTAGAGATCAAAGAATATCTCAGATACCTGAACAAATAAGGATTCTGTTAGCAAAGAGGAATGGGCAATCAGCTTTAAGGTAGACATGTCTACCACTGCATATTTATAAAAAGGGGAAGATTATCTTGCACAATTGTTGTAGGATTAGAGATGTTTAAATTAACTGGCAAAGAGTAGGTATTCAATGAGAGTTTGTTATTGTTTTATCTAAGTACTCTATGATTATATTTTAGAGCTTATGAAATTTCTGTTTGGGGATGAGATATTAGCTCTGCTTTGGTTATTATTAATAATTCAAAATGTGCCTGGCATATAATAGGCACTGAGTAAAAATCTGTTGAATGAGTGAATAAAGTAATACATTTTCGCTCTTTTCTCATTAAGTATAACAAACACGAGAACAAAAAGTCTACATCTGGCTTTGTGGAAAGGAAAGGTCTACTTGACTTGAGTTAACAGGAAAAACACAGCAAAAGCATAAGGATGATTTCAAGACAGAAATGTTGGCCACGATCATGTAACTACCAAAGAAATAAAAGTGGTGGTTGTGTGCTCTGCAATGGTGAAATCTTTTTAAAGGCTGCTTTCAGTTGCTACCGACTTTATAACTAGGTTTTAGTAAAGTTATTTGTTGTAGTTTGGATATTTGACTCCTGCTAACCTCATGTTGAAATGTGATCCCCAATGTTGGAGGTGGGGTCTAATGAAAGGTGTTTGGGTCATGGGGGCTGATCCCTCATGAATGGCTTGGTGCTGTCCTCACAGCAGTGAGTCAGTTCTTGCTCTATTCGTTCTTGGGAGAACTGATTGTTAAAAAGAGCCTGGCATCTCCACCCTCTCTCGTTTCCTCTTTCTCCGTGAGATCTCTAGCCGGCTGCCCTTCACCTTCTGCCATGAGTGGAAGCCACTTAAAGCCCTCATTAGCAGTAGGTATTGACACCATGCTTCTTGTATAGCCTGCTGAACTGTGAGCCAAATAAACCTCTTTTCTTTTTAAATTACCCAGCCTCAGGTGTTCCTTTACAGCAACCAAATGGACTAGAACATTATTGATCTAAGAATTGTCCAAGAAAATTTTGTTCTGAAGATTACTTGATTGTCTTCTTCAACTTGTAAAAATACATTTTCTTTAACAATATTTTAATGGTACAGAATAAGTATCTCATAGGATTTAGAGTAACTGATTTAACCTCTGCTTTCACAAAGCAGACAGTGACCCCTGATAAAGGTTAAGAAGATTTCCAAGTTGTACCTTTAGGAAATAGAGGCCTAAGGCCTCATAAATGGTAGCTATTATCACTCCTGGCCCCCTTTACTCCTTGTTTTCTCGAAACTCTATTTGTGATAGAGTCCAGCATTTCCCAGAATATGCTCCATGAAAGCCTAGGTCTGTGAAATGCAGATAGGTATGATATTAAAAAGGGGATCTGAGGTCCAGGAAAATTAGGAAACCCTAAATTAACAAAGTTAAAGGTGTTTTTATCATAAAACTTCTCACTCTTTAATATGTTAATGTGTCCTGTGAATCTCCAAGAGCAAGCTCTAAGGCAGTGTTTCTCAACCTTTTATTCATCACAGGCCTTCCCTCCCCCAGAAACCTTTTTAGACTTTTCCTAATCACCCCCTTTCCCTCAACATCCCTCCCAAATTAAATGCTAAGCAGTAAGATTTTTGTGGGAAGCCTACAAACCCCTGTATTAAGATATTTTTTTGCCCCCTAAGAACCATTCTATCCCTTGGAGATGATATTACTGTGGCTGAGGATACATGTTCTCATGCGAAGTGCTTCCCAAACTTGTTTGACCACAGACCTTTTTCAAGTGGACCAATATTCCCAGGAACATACTTTGGGATGCCCTAATTTAGTCAGCATGGGATACTTTTAACACTTCATTGTTCTCTTATGACTCAAGGACAGTCCTAAGAGACTCTCTTCTCTTTAATACTAAAATTCCTGGTAAAACACTACAATAAGGACAGGAGTTGATTAAGAAAGCCTGTATCTGCCTCTGTTCTCCCCTCTAGCCATCATCCCTAGTTTTGGGTTAGAATTTTATACCAGCCAACTTTTTAAAAAATTATGGCATAGCATACATAAAGTGTGTAATTGCTCTAATCTGAAGTGTATAGCTTGATAAATTTTCACAGGTGTACACTGAAGGAAACCAGAATGTGCTACTTCAAAACATGATTCTTTGACATAAATTTTTTTTGAGCTAAAGACAATTAAGAAGCAGATGCAGGCAGCTCTCTAGGACAGAGAATTACAAAGACAAAAAGTCTTTCTATCCTCCCTCCTTTCTGACTGAAGACAGGATATAAATTCTTCTTTACAACCTTCATCTGTAGAGACAGTGCCAGAGGGATCTGAGCAGACTTTACTCCTTAGTTTTCCCATAAATTTACCTTCCCACATTTTCCCACCTCTAGGAACCTGGGTGGGACTGTTTTTTCTTTGTCTTATCACTTCTCTAAAATGTAGTGTTCTTTGTTAGATATCCTATATAAGCCAAACTCCTAAGCCACTGCTTGGAGTTCCTTTTCTCCTGCATGATGTGCACTGCACGTGTTAATAAACTTGCTTGTTTTTCTCTTGTTAATCTGTCTTTTGTTGCAGGAGTCTTTCCCAACTACAAACTTATGAGGGTGCAAGGAATATTATTTTTTTATCTCCTTCCATGCACATCCATTACAGGATACAAGTATTGAATTCTTGACCAGAAAACCTTGAAAAAACCTGCCCATTATCCACATACTGTTGTATGTGATTTTCAAACTTTAGTGAAGATTAATGAAGAATCCACCTTATTAAAATCACAGATTCCTACCCTCAGAGATTCTCATTCAGAGGGTCTGGAGTGTGGAGTTGAGATTTTTAATAAAGCACTCCCGGTGATTCTGACCCAGGTGTGGATCACACTTCTGAGAAACATTGGCCGGCCATACAGGATAAAAGTCAAAGTCCTGAACAAGACATTAGGTCTTCTCTAATCTGATCCCATTTTATTTTTCCAGACTCAACACTTAATTTCCACCCTGTTGAATTACTCATCTCTCCTCAACAGGTCATGCACTTAGGTTTCCCTTAACCTGAAATTACCTTTTCATTCTTCTTTACATGGCAGACTCCTACTGGTGCTTCAAGACCCAGCTACACTGTCACCTCCTCTGGGAAGTCTTCTGAAACTCATCAGGCAAAATTAATTGCCCCCTCATGGTTCATCCAGAACTTTATTCAAATTCTGTTACAATACTTATCACAATACTGATTTTTAAAAAATTTCTGCGGAGATAAGGAGTATGTCTGGTTCTTTGTTAAACCCCTAACTCAGCACAGGGCCCAGCACACAGTAGGCGAATGAATGGATAAATCATCGTATACTACTGGTTTACACCTGGAGTCACTTAGTTCTTATTTTCCAGGTCAATGAGTGCAAGCTTCTAGGAGAAGAGAAAGTTTCTGACTCACTTTCATATTCTCCAAAATCATGCCAGGGACTCAGTAGCCAATGAAAAAGTACCTAATGAGTGAAAATAATCAGCACCTACCCCCCAGTTTAGTGAGTACTTCCATGCTTCCGAGGCCCTCACTACAACTGTTGGAGGAGACAGGAATGGAGTGTGAGTGCTGGGGTGATGTCATCTCCTTCCGCCAGTTGAGAATGTTATGTCAGGCTGGAAGCCACAGAAACGGGCCTCCAACGCCAGGTTCCTGGCTCTCTCGGCCCATTCCCCGAATAGAACACTGTTGCCATGGAGATGACCATTACCCCGACCGGGCACAGTTGGGTGAGGACTCCAGAAAGGCCTCTCAGGAAGGCAACAGTGCATGGAGACTCTTCGCCCCCTCACCCACCTCCTCATCTATTTACTCGCCTATTCCTGTGTTTACTCATGTTTGTACTTGCTGATTTATGTTTTTAGGATTTTTGTAGAGGACTAGGCAACTACCCTGGACTAAACTGACTAGGATCCCGAAAGCCCCACCCACCAGCCAAGGTAAGATAAGGACACTGAGTACCGGCCGGGGCGGGGCGAGGGTCTGGGTTCCCGCGTTACTAGAAGGCCATTGGCCTGAAAGTCCCCGCGGCGCAGGGGCGGGGCGGGGCGGCCCACCGAAACTCGCGGCAGGGCGCGGGCTGCGCAGGCGCGAGCGAGCGCGGCAAAAGCCCTCGGCCGGACCGTTGGTTTAGCGGGCGTGCAGGGGAGGTTGGCGACGCCTGGCGCCTGCCCTGCGGCCCCTGAGAGTGCGCCCGGAAGGGAAGAGGCCTGCTTGCGAGCGGCGTGTGCGGGACCGAGCGTGGCCATGTTCGACGCCCACGGTTACCGAGCCCTGAGGGCGAGAAGCGCGGGCCGAGGCCGAGGTGGGCCCTGGGCGGCGGCGGCGGCGGCGGCGGCGGAGGGGTACAGCTTCGAGTACGGCTCGAACAAGTACCTGCTGCTGTGCGGCCTCGGCGGGATGGTGAGCTGCGGGATGACGCACACGGCCATCGTGCCCCTGGACCTGGTCAAGTGCCGCATGCAGGTGGACCCCGGCAAGTACAGGGGCATCCTCAGCGGCTTCGGCGTGACGGTGCGCGAGGACGGGCTGCGCGGCCTGGCCCGCGGCTGGGCCCCGACCTTCTTCGGCTACTCCATGCAGGGCTTCTTCAAGTTCGGCCTCTACGAGGTCTTCAAGATCCAATACGGGCAGCTGCTGGGCCAGGAGAAGGCCTACGTGTGGAGAACCGGCCTGTACCTGGCCGCCTCGGCCAGCGCCGAGTTCTTCGCCGACGTGGCCCTGGCGCCTATGGAGGCCGTCAAAGTCCGCGTGCAGACGCAGCCCGGCTACGCCAGCACCCTCCGGACCGCCGCGCCCCGGATGTACAGCGAGGAGGGCCTGTGGGCCTTCTACAAAGGCGTGGCGCCGCTGTGGATGAGGCAGATCCCCTACACCATGATGAAGTTCGCCTGCTTCGAGCGCACGGTGGAAGCGCTCTACAAGTACGCCGTGCCCAAGCCGCAGAGCCAGTGCACCAAGGCCGAGCAGCTGGGCGTCACCTTCGTGGCCGGCTGTATTGCTGGCGTCTTCTGCGCCGTCGTGTCCCATCCCGCCGATTCCGTGGTGTCCGTGTTGAACAAGGAGAAGGGCAGCACGGCCCTGGGGGTCCTCCAAAAAGTGGGGTTTGCGGGCGTGTGGAAGGGCCTTTTCGCTCGCATCATCATGATCGGCACCCTGACGGCCCTGCAGTGGTTCATCTACGACTCGGTCAAGGTGTACTTAAAGCTGCCTCGCCCTCCCGTGGCTCAAGCGCCAGAATCCCTGAAGAAGCAGAAGTAGGCGTGGATTTCTGAACGACTATAGCCACAATGAGTGGATTTCCATCAAGTGGGGAACTGCGTGCGAACAATGCTAGTGTGTAAAACGTTAACGTGTTTGGGACAGGTGACTTCATATGCAGTCTGAGTTCTTTTTAAACTGATTCCTTTTTTGGCAATCCAGGAGGATTGCAAACGTTTCGTTAGAGGGTTTGAACCATTATCTTTGGGGAGTTGGCATGGTTGCTTTAACTCAATAGCTTTTCAACAATTATAAGGAAAGAATTCTTAGCAGGAAGTAATTTTAGGTAGTTTAGTATCTCTAGATTGTATCTCCTTTGATTTGCCATTTCTGTGGAGATTATCCAAGCATGACTATTGAATAGCCTACAAATGAGGTTTTAAGGTCAGCACAACTATATGGAATAGGGAACAAAGTGAAATTCTAGTTCGTGGTGTTCATCTTAATAGAAATTGTGCACCTGTTGAGTAGATGAAGGACTCGTTGCATATTTCCTGTTCATGTCCATTACAGGTAAAAATTATTAAAAGTTAATTTGTGACATCGTTAGATAGGTTAGAATGTATGCACTGTTTTCAAAGAGACATGAGAAAATCTGCATTTTATCATTTTGCTTTGTCCCTTCTCTTCCTGATTAGAACATAGCTCTCTCCAGGAAGTGCTACAATTGAATCAGTGTGGAAAGCCAAAATGAGATGAAGGGCAGTCTCTGGGAATAAATATGTAAAGGAAAACCTGTTCTCCAAAGATTTCTTTTGTATAACTCAGCTCTTAATAGCCAGACATCCAAAGAAAGACCATACCACCCTCACATTAAAAAACAAAACAAAACACATAGACCAAAACCCTGCAAATTGCAACAATTTTTTGTTGAATATTTGAGAATGGTTTGGGTGACTTTGGAAGGAAAATCTCACTTTCAGTGTAATAAATACTCAATTTGGTAGGTGTTTCAGTGATCTTTACAGTGGTTGAGGTTCATGAAATTTTTAGAAGTTATAAGGCACGTTTTCCGTTCTCTATAGCTTTTATATCTTAGATGGGGGAAAATAGTAAACTGTTTAGTGGCTAACAAGTTAAAAAGTGGCTAGGTTTAAGTATGTCTGAACTGTCTTGAATGGATAATAAAGAGTTTGTAGGAAAAGGTCAGAACTTGTGAACGAGATGGAAAGAAATTTATATTTAGTGCTTCTGTTTTGCTTATTATTGGGAAAGATCGTTATTGTTAAGACAATTCAGCTTTCCTTAGGAAGTTAGTGTGTAAGTTTGTTGAAAAGTTCTCAGTGAAGGAGAATGGTAAATTTAATACAAGTTAATTGTGCAGATTTATTTTTGCAAAATTTTAAAACCAGTATATTTCTGTCTATTGTCTTATACAGTATGGGAAGTTTCTTTGGTCAACAATTTATTAAGTAAATTACTTTCTGTCAGTAATGTAACAGCAAATTGCTACAAAACTATGGATTTCAAGGTAGTAAGAAACTACTTGTTCTGGCCTGTAGTATTTCATCATTGTTCTGTTGATAACACTAGATAATTTTTGTAATATACCCCGTGTATGTTTAGAGAAGTATCATTTAAGGAAAACCATATGGCATAATTCTTCCTGTCATGAGTCTGGTCAAGATGGATTTACCTAGATGAGTCAACAGTTTTCATATTCAGTTGTATTTACCCTCTTTTTTTTGTGGTTTACAAATGTCTGTTCAAATAAATAGGGGCCTGGATAGCTGACAATAAAGAATAAAAGGTAATTTATGTAAAGATAACATGAGTTCAGAATCATTAAGAGTTTTTTCCTAGCTAATATGCCTTTGAAATGATTTAAGTTTCTATTCAGCATTTTACCCTGCCTATGTGGGAGACCAGAATATGCCACCCCAAAATATGAAGGATTGTTGAGCTGAACAGCAGAAGAAGCAAATGTATGTAAGCTCTCTGCCCTCCATTTGCCTAAAAAGAGGACATAGATTTACAAAGACGAAAGACACCCTGCAAAGGTTAACCACTGAAGAAAACTTTAGATCCTTACTGGACTGGCGATGGTACTAGAGGAATTTATATTAACAAGCTTTACTACCTAGCCTTCATCTGCCGTTTGCCTTTCCCCAAGTTGCTACCCCTAAAGACTCAAAGTCCTTTTCCTAAATTTTCTCTTAAGTATTTACTATTCTTTGTTGAAGATGCTGTATAAGCTAGATTTCAAAGCCGCCTCTTTGAGAACTACTCATTCTCTCGGTATCTTCCATGTATGTGTGAAATATACATGTTAATAAACTGTTTTTCTCTTGTTAGTCTGTCTTTTATAATAGGGGTTCATTCCAACTAAGAACCCACAGGGGTTATTCCTTTCCCTGCACCTGTAATTAGCACTATGTGAAATCATGCATATCTATTAGAATTATCAAAGCCATAGTATATATCTGGTATTGTTAGGTATCTTTGTATTTCATTTTCTCATATAATTGCAACAATTCTTGAAGTAGTCCATTTTATATATAAAACAGACTTAGAGTCTAGGTAACTTGCTTAAAGTTATATATAGCTAGTAAATGATACAGTCTGAATCAAAGTCCACATTTTTTTCATTATTCCAGCTTAACACCTTGATATAACCAATAACTATCCTTTTCTTAACTTGTTTTTTATAGTATCTCAAAATTATGTCTAAAAATTTTTCTATTTGTATATACTATAAAACTATCCTAATTTTGTACCAATGGGAAGTTTGTAATGTGTCTCAATAGTGGAAAATTTATGGCACTGGCATAGTTGTTTAAAAATAATCAAACTGCAAAATACTTAATATTTAAGTCATTTTCCACATCGGTTAGTGCCTCAGTCCGAATTTGAAGGGCTTGATCGTAAATGCAGGCTTTTAATTTTTTTGCGTATGTGTGTGGTATTGCAGTTTCAACAAAAGGCTTTATTCTGTCACATTTTCCTTTTTTCCTCCTTGAATCTTTAGTTCTTACAGCTGAGGAAGTTGGCTTAGGCTATTTATCTTTTCCCCCAGGTGGTGATTAAAGTATTATAGCTTTCTCAAGTATACGAAATTAATTTCATGATAGCTGTAATCTCACCCATTGATCTGTCCTTTGAGAATTGAATAAAGGAAGTAGGTAAAATCTTGAAAAACAAAGACCATATTTACATGCTAATACCACATGATAAAGGTGGGAAAGAACCAAGGTGTTACTATTATGAGTATTTTTCCTTGCTGCACAAGTGGCTTTAGAAAGAATTTCTTTTGAGACTTTCAAACACAAGAATAATCACTGAAGTCAGAGATCTCATTTTGATAGGGAGCCATCTGATTATAGTGTGCTTGGTTTTTGTGGTCTTAAAGATCATTTATTTTTTAATCATGAGCAAGGAACTGTTAGAAAGGAAATTTAAATTTTAATGTCATTTAGAAGACTTTGTCTTGTTTTCCTGAATTCTATTTTGGTGGGTGTGTGAGTGGGGACTGTATTAACAATGCGATTATAGCCAGGTTTTGTGTGTGTGTGTTTTAGTTAGCATATTTTGAAAACTTCAGTGATAGAGTATCCACAATTTTAGCAGCATTTTGGTAATTCTTCCCATGTCCCAGTCTATAACACTACCTATCAACGTTCACCATGTGCCAAGCATTGTGCTAAGCAGAAGGGTTTTGTGATGAGCATAATACATGGACCCTGCCCTTGTGGGGCCTACAGTCTAGTAGGAAAAATAAGTTACAATTGTGCAAAGTGCTACAAAGAAGTATAGGGTGTTGTAAGATGGTAGATCTAAGTGATGTTTAGAATGAGAACTAAAGGATAAGTTGGAATTAGACTGGCAAGGAGAAGATACATGGCAGTGGGCAGAGCATGTGCACCTGCCCTGAAGAAGGAGAAAGCCTGATAGTTTTGAGGAACTGGGAGAAGTTCACTTTGGCTAAAGACATTCAGTTGCCGAGAGGGTTATGTAAAATGAAGTAGGAAAGATAAACATGAGGAGGGTCATCCCAGGCTTTGTGTAGTTCTTATTAATGATCTGAATTTAGAGTATTCTTAAAGCCATTGGAAAATCTCTGAAGGGCTTTAAGCATGGAATGATGTTCGAGTTGCTGGTGGAGAGAAATGGAGTAGAGGGGGAAGAGGTGATTTAAATATTGTTGTAATCTGGGTGAAAGAAAATGGTAGCCTAGGCTAGGGTGACGACAGTAGGGATGTTAAACTATCCTGAGAAGTCAAAATGTGGAAACAACCCAGATGTCCATCAGTCAATGAGTGGATGAACACATTGTGGCATATACATGCAATGGGATATTATTCAACCATAAAAAGGAATGAAGTACTGATACATGCTACGACTTGTATGAACCTCAAAACATCATCTTCAGTCAAAGAAGCCAGACACAAAAGGTCACATATTGTATCACTCTTTTTATATGGTATATGTAAAACAGGCAAGTCCACAGAGACAGGAAGCAGATGAGTAGGCGGGGGGAATGGGAAATGTCTTAATCTGTTTTGTGCTGTTATAACAGAATACCACAGACTGGGTAATTTATAATCAATAGAAGTTTATTTGGCTCAAAGTTCTGTTCTGGAGGATGGGAAGTCCAAGAATATGGTGCCAGTGTCTTGCAAGGGCCATCATGCTGCATCATTCCATGGTGGAAGGCAGAAGGGCAAGAAAGGGAGAGAGCAATAGAACAAGAGAGGGCCAAATTAGCTTTAGAAAGAAAACATTTTTTTAAGAGACAGAGTCTTGCTCTGTTGCCCAGGCTGGTCTCAAACTCCTGGCCTCAAGCCATCCTTTTGCCTCAGCCTTCCAAGTAGCTGGGATTACAAAAGGCCCTAATTCACTTTTATAGCAAATCCACTCTTGAGATAATAAACCCACTATCGAAATAATGATGTTAATCCATGAGGGCTCTGCCCTCGTGACCTAATCACCTCTTTAAAGGTCCCAACTCTCAACACTGGTGCATTGGGGATTAAATTTCCAACATACAAACTTTGGGGGACACATTCAAACTGTAGCAGGAATTGATTATTTAATGGATATGGGTTATTTTTCCAGGGAGATAAAATAGTTTTGAGAGTAGAGACAGGTGGTGGTTGAACAACACTAAATGCCACTTAATTGTACACTTCAAAATGGTTGATTGTTATATGAATTTCACCTTCATAAAAACAGTTATGAGACACTTTATTCACAGTAGTCTGAAAGTAGAAACAACCCAAATTTCCATCAACTAATGAATGGATACAAATGTCATATATCCATACAATGGAATATTTTCCCCGTAAAAAGGAATGAAGTACTATTTTCCATAAAAAGAAATAAAATACATGCTATGACATGGACGAACCTTGAAATCATTATGCTAGGTGAAAGAAGCTAGACACAAAAGGCCATATGTTGTGTGATTCCATTTATACGAAATGTCCAGATTAGGCAAATCCGTAGAAACAGAAAGTACCTTGGTGCCAGGGGCTAGAGTGGTGGGTGGAGGTGGGAGGGAGGAATGGGAAGTGACTGCTAATGGGTACAGGGTTTCTTTTGGGGCTGATGAAAGTGTTTCTGAATTAGTGGTGATGGTGTACAATTTTGTGAATATACTAAAAACCACTGAATTGCATACTTTAAAAGAGTGAATTTCATGGTCTATGAATTATATCTCAATGAAGGTATTATCAAATATGAGACTATAAAATGCACCTCAAATATCTATTTATTTCTAGAGGTACAGCCCTTACCTCTATCTTCCTAAATCCAGTTAAGACTGCATCTGCAAAAGTAAACGGCTGGCTGTGACACAGTCACATTAAATTCCATACAAACGAAGTAGAAAAAAATCTACCATATTGTAAAGAGTAGAAATTGCCCGTAAGGAATGAATGCTATCTTAGTCTGTAGTGATGCAGAGATCATTGATTTTGGAAAATCACTTAACAATGTGAAACTTGAACTACAACCAAATTTGCCCTTTATTGTAAAGGAGGAAGGAGGGTGTGTGTGTATAGCACAGAAGAAAATCTCAGCTAACCAAAATGTTCAGGAATTGGTGGTTTTATTTAATTAACTGCAAGGTAAATAGTAATACCCTTTTGCTTTCAATTCTTGATGAATTTTTGTCTATATGTCTGACTATTTTTTCTTTATCAGAGATATGCTAAACATGATGACTAATTCTAAGATTTGTAAAGCCCCATGGCCATATGTAAAACCAATGCTTGTTGTATAGCACCAAAGCCTTAGAAGGTGGAGGGCCTTCGGATAGGTATACACTGACCCTAGACATAAGTGAATATGGAAGTGTGTGTGTGTGTGTGTGTGTGTGTGTGTTTGTGTTTGTGTTTAATCCCCAGGGTTAATTTGTGTGTGAGAGAGATTTATTTATACAAAGTTTATTTATTTTTTCTTTTTATTTCAGCATATTATGGGGGTACAAATATTTAGGTTACATATATTGCCTTTGCCCCACCCAAGTCAGAGCTTCAAGTGTGTCCATCCCCCAGATTGTGCACACAGCACCCATTAGGTGTGAATATACCCATCTCCACCCCCAGGGTTAATTTGTAATCTTGACATTTGTCTCTTTGCTAAAACATAGAGTGATGAAAAAAATCTGGGTCACTTTAAGATTGTTATCTACTATATTACTTCTATAATAATAGAGGTATTACCTCTATTATGCTACATACTTTCACATATTATCTTAATTTGTTCTTACTTTGTGCTGTAGTAGGTTGTATTTAAAAAATTGGTGATTTCATGTGTAAACTATATGTAGTCCTATGATTTACCACAGTGATCCAAAATAGTAAGCTGTATCTAAGGAAATTATATTCCTAAATCATATTCTTATATATCAGTGTGCTTATCTTTCCTGCCATAAAGAAATAAAATGTGTTTTTAGAAAATACTACATTTAGTATTCTGGAAAGACATTCTGTCGGTTGAAAGTACTCTGCCCCTTTGCAAGGCTGGTAATTCACATACACTTAATTGTTAGGCTTTAGACAAGAATTGGCGCTGCTGACAGGGTGATTGTCCGTTTGCGGGAGGGTGGATGGAAACCTGGCCAAGAACCACAGTCCTTTCATCTCCAACTGCGTTTGTGTTGGGCTGGAGTTACATCTTACTCCCAGATATTAGAATTTGTCACTGTAATCAATGTCTTACACCTCAATGTCTCCCTACCCCTCCTTTACCAAGAGTATAAAGCTTTTTTGTCATGCTAAATCAGTACCATTCATCTTATCTGTCTTGTGTTTTGATATTTTTGTTCTTTTAAATTATTACCTATAATTGATCAATGCTGCTACTATTATTTGTAGCAGCCATTTACTGCTATTTACTGTGTCAGGTATTGTGTTAAGTACTTTACATATAATGTATCATTTATTATAACCATCTTGTGATGGTGGTATTTGTTTAAGTTAGGATTTTTTGGTTTTTTGG
>RJWJ010010601.1:0-46612 GCA_004363605.1 Indri indri | reverse complement strand
TTTTTTTTCCTTTTCAAAAGACAAGTTGTAGGAATTGAGGTCAGATAGATAGCTAGGGGCCAGACCATGGAGGTCTTTTATGGCAAAGTAAGGGCTTTGTTAGCTGTTCTAAAAAGGGAAACCATCAGAAAATTTTGAGCATGATCACGTCACGCATGTCTTTCTCCCTCCATTCCTCCCTTATTTTGCTTCTTTTATCCTCCCTTTCTTCTTTGCTTCCTTCTTTCCTTCCTTCTTTAATTTCTTTCTTCCTTTCTCCCATGATTTTCCTTTTTCGTGGTATAAGAAGTTTTTGTTTAAAATCTACTTTATTGATGTGTATTTGGAGCGGGGGAAGATAAGGGTAAAAATAAGGTGGGCACAGGGTGTAGTAATGTAGCGTAAACTAAAAATCTCGATAAGGAGCATTTGGGTGACTACGAAAGCTGTCACAATGACTGCTTTAGTGATTTGAGTAGAAGAAGTCATTAAACTGAGGCAACATTAACCCTATTTTTTACAGATTAAAATTATTAATACACATTTTTACTAACATCTTTAATCTGTACTGGATTTCAGCAATAGTAATACACATTTCAAGCCAAGTATCAGTGATAAACTGTGATGTTTATTTTCTAGAAAAGGTCATAAGTGGTAATAAAAGAGGCTGATTTATTTTTGGTCTGAATTAAAGATTGGCAGAAAGGAGTTCCCAAAAAGGTTTCAAACTACAGTATGATCTCTAAAATAATTTTTAAATGTCTTAAGAGGTATAAATGAGCTTTCCAAAAAGAAGTTTCATCATATTATAATTGTACCTCAGTAAACATCATTCCAGAAGTACAATATATTAAGAACAAAGAATTGAAGATCTAAGGGGGTAGAAAGGGGACAATAAAATCATAATTACTTGCAGATGATATTACTGACAGCATTGACAACCAAAAGAAGATACCAATTAAATTATTAAAATAATAGAATTCAACAAGTTGCCTGGATACAAAATGGGCTAATATACAAAAATTCAGTTGAATGTCTGGACCAGTAATAAGCAAATAGAAAATGCAATTTTTAGAAGACACAAGTAAAAATTGTGAGGCACCTAGGAATAAAACTATCAAAGGATATGCAAGACATATTTGTAGAATATTGAGAAAGTTTATTGAGAGCATTAAAGAAGACCGAATAAATGTTGAGCTAGGCCAAGTTTATGGATGGGAAGATTTAATATTGAGCGATGTTAATGCTATCTATTCAAAATTCAACACAGTTTTCATGGAACTTGGAAAACTAATTAATATAGATGTTTAAAAGACCCAAAATAACAAGAGTACTTCAGGAGGAGGGGGAGGAGAAGGAAGAGCAAAGGAAGAAGGCTTGCTTTATTAAATATGGAGTTAGTGCGAAGCTTTGGTAACTTAGACAATGTGGTTCATGCAGCATTAAACAAGTTAGTAAATGGAATTACAGAGCTCAGAGATACATATGGAATTTGATATAAAGCATAACTGCATGAAAGACAAGTGGGGAAAGGAAAGTCTGCTAAATAAATGGAGTTGGAAAAAGATGGTTTACATAAAAAAAATTAAATTCCATTCCTACTTCATACCATATTTAATTCCAGGTGGATTAAAAACTTAAATGTTAAGAACAAAATTTTTAAATTTTCAGTAGAAAATATGGATGAATATTTTTCTGACTTTGATGTAAAGATTTCTTGAATAAAATCACAGAAAACCATCAGGATTAATAAATTGAGCTATATAAAAGAATTTTATGTATCAAAAAATACCTGAAAGGAAAAGAAAAGGCAAACTATCTACTGGGAGAATATATTTGCTACACATATAACTGATAAAAGGTTATTATTAACAATATAAAAAGAATTTCTATAAGTTAAGAAGAAAAGGAAAATATGCAAAAGAAATGATAGGATTTCACAGTAGAAGAAACATATCAGCACAATAAACATATGATTAAATATTCTACCTCATTGGTAATCAGGAAGATGGAAGTGAAGACTACAGTAAAATACTACTTTTCACTTGCTAACTTGTCAAAAATTTAACCCTGACAATACCATGTGTTGTATGTAGATCAATAGAATTTCTGCATATTGATTGTGAGAATAGCTGTTTGGGAACATAATTTGTTTTTACTCTGTGAAGAGGAGTATTCATAGTCTTTCTGACTCTGCAACTACTTTCCCATGTATATTTCCAAGAAAATCTCTTTAATGTATACTCCAGGAGACTTGCACTAGAATGTTCAAAATAGCACTGTTCATAATAGCAAAAGAACCCGAAATAATTCAAGTAATGATTGAAGAAAAGATAAACAGATTATTATATGGCAGTGAAATGAAAGAACTGGAGCTATATATAGCACAAAGTTGAATGGAAAAATAAGAGCAAAACAAATTCCAAAAGACAACAAAAAGCATTTGATACCCATTTATAAAGAGTTATAAAAGCAAGCCAAAAATATTTTGATTTAGTTATATAAATATACATGAAGATACATGTATTAAATGAATACAAAAAACGATAAACACAAAATTTAAGGTAGTAGCTACCTGGGGTGATGGGCAAGAGGTAGCATATAGATGTATGTAGTCTATTGTTAATCTAATTCACAGTCGTGGGTATTCATTTATGTTACAAACAAAGCAAGCAAGACATGCTTGGCATGATTAATTGTAATTAATTCAAATTCTGCATGTCTGAGTTCCATTAAAAAATGTGAACATATGTTCATGATATATTCCTTTTCCCCAGTTTAAGGGACAAAGTAAGATCATATCTCTTTGTAGTATTTAAATTAATTAGCCAGTTTTCCCATTTCCCTTTGGGTCTTTTGGTTACATTCCCTGGGGACTGAATCCAAAGATTCAGTTCTCCAAGGCTGCCTCAAGGTGTCACTGTTGAAAACAGGTGGTCACACAGTCTGAGGATGCCATTCCGACTGCCATGATGTGGAGATACCAGGTTATGAGGGGAAGCTATAGTTAATAAGGGCTTAGCTCATTACATTTCCATTCCTTACGGAGCTGTTATTTTTAAATCTTGCACTCAGGATTAGAGAGGCTGGTTCACAGTTTTCTGAGGCTCAGCCATATGTTGTTTCCAGGCTTTGGTTTTGACTCAGTATCACTGGTCCTCTTTCTGCCTCTGTCATAGGCTGTCCCACTCAGGAAAGCCCTAATGTCTTTTCTTGCTAGCTTGCCTGAAAGGGGTATACGAGGGCTGTCCCGGAAGTAGCCAGCCATTGTTAATACAATGAGAACAGTTACATGGCTGGATACTTTCCGGACAGCCCTCGTATTTCAAATATATTCTAATAGCGTTGAACTTTGAAAGGGAAGCAGACAAGACTCATTTCCTTTGCTCCATGTGGGCTCCTTAGCTCCTTAAAAATAGCATTGAGTTCTAACTTTCACCTGTTACTTATCTCCCATCTACATAATTAGAAGAGTATGCTTAAGCAATTCTTTACAGAACTAAGAAAGTTTGTCGAAAATGACTTTCTCTCTCTTCCAGATGAGGCAGCAGTTGCTGGCAACTTTTGAGCAGTAACGTCTTTTGCTAACTATTAAATTAACTTCTACCTTCTTGGCAAACAACTGTGCTAATATTTGTAAAGCTTTCTTTTAAAATGCTTTCATGTACATTTTCTCATCATACTCTAATATGAATATGAATATTCTCTGAAATAAAAGGATTTTTTTTGTTCCTCTCTCTCTTCTTCAAGAAGAGCTACTGAGAGAGGTTGAACCAGGATCAGGCTATGTATTTTGTGTGTCCCAGCACAAAATGAAAATGCAGAGCTCCTTGTTAGAAAATTATTAAGAATTTCAAAAGGTCAGCATCAGAACATTAAATTAAGCATGAGCCCTTCAAAGTTCTATCAATGACTGCACAATTTGCACACCCGTGGCCCTGGGCTGAGTTGACTGAGATCACACAGTAGCTGCAATTTTCATTCAAGCAGGATTCCAATGTCTTGTAGTGACAGTGTTATATTTCATCCACATTTGAAGTATCTTGCCTCCCAAGGCTGTCCCATCAGGGCAACATGAACTTTTACATTTCAAAAGAAACAACACACAAAAATGTAGGCCCTTAAATATGTGAGTCAATTTAAACCAGTAACATCTGAGATTTTGGCATAATCATGTGAGTTATTTAAAGAGATAATAATTATGCCCAATTCCTCCATGTCTAAGAAGGCTGATGAAATATGTTCTTTTAATCATACTTATGCAAAGAAAAAAAAGAGGAAAGAAAGGGTGGCAAGGCCTCTTGTCAGTGACTGGAATGTGAGGCAAGATACGGACTGTGACCATCTCAGATCTTCCTAAAGTGACAGAGGACACATGTCCATTTTTCTGCTTGAACACTGATCCCATCCATGTGTGGTTGGGAACTGGCTTCTTAGGGGCCACCTGTAACTTAGTGGTTCAGATTTGCTTTTGCGACCTTTATGTAATAGCAGACTTAGAGCCTTCCATGCTGTGGGTGACAAAAACGTTAAGTAAGCAGAGACTCCTGAGAGAATGGAGGAATGGTTTAGGCTCATTTATGTAATAGCAGACTTAGAGACTTCCATGCTGTGGGTGACAAAAACGTTAAGTAAGCAGAGACTCCTGAGAGAATGGAGGAATGGTTTAGGCTCATTTAACTGTTAAACTTTTGAATGACAAGGTTTCTGTTTTTTGTTGTGTGGTTTTTTTTTTTTTTTTCATTTTCTGATTCAATTCCCTTGAGACTAATTGTTAAGTTATAAATCAGCACAATTCACATAGTTTCATATAAACATTTATGGGGGTTAGAAAAGAAACAAAGAATAAAGTTCATCCAGTAAGGAGTTAAAATGGCATCTTCAGTAGTGCAAGAGGTATGTGGAGAATGTGGGATTATGAGAGAAAGATCTCTGTTTTCTCTTCCTTAAAATTTTCTTAAGAAATAAATTGCCACCCTAATAATATAGTAGTGTTGCTGGTGCATTGATTCTTCCTTTTTGAATTTTGGTCGTGTGCAGAGAAAATGTGTAAGAATGGAGAAGATTGCAGAAGGTGCAGGACTTAATATGAATCTGTAATAAAAGGCAGAGGCATTTTAATATGTGAACAGGATAATGTGCTGCCTTTTGGCAGTGCAGCATGTTTCTGGGGAAGAATGTTTAGAATCCTGGAAATGGTTACTTCTTCATAAGAAGCTGAGTAAATTATTTATCATGGGTGTTCACCTAAGAGAAGCAAAGGGTTAAGACAGTTACCTGGGCTTTTTCCTCATAATCTCATTCCTTCACTTTCTTAGGGAAATCTCTTCTGGTCAAATGTATTCTTGAATGTGGTGTTTATTTACAAGAAGGAAGGAAGGAAGCCTTTGATAGTGTTCATTATATATTAGGCATTGTGCTAAGGATGTATTATATTAATAATACGATAGAATTCATTACCATCAAATATTTGATAGAAATTAAACAACTGAAAAAAATCAATAGCTTGGGCAAGAGCAAAGTAATTCAAGGAAAGCAGAAAAAATGATTAGCAGAAAGGAGGACATAGTAAAGTCTCTCAAAAGTCATAAAAGTGGTTACTAGAGGAGAGGAATATTTAATCATGAAGCATTAATCCAATTTAATGACAAGGCAAAAAGAAATGAGATCATATTAGAAAAATCGGAAAATTCTTTATTATTGTGGTCATGGTCCTGCAGTTTAATCATTTTCTCAGGGAATATAGAAAACATGTTTATTTTAACAATTTTATGGAATAAAGTTTAGATGTGTTATTCATAAACTGAATGGGCAAACAATTCGTTATGCTCCAGATCTTTAATTTTTGTGTGTGAGCTTCATATAGAAACATAACGGTAATAGAGAAAAAGTCAGACTTTCTATTTGATTGCAAGACAATCCATTAGACACCTACTTCATGGATTTAAAATTTAGAAAAAGGGACCCTTGAAGAATATAGCTTTTAAAATACTGTTTTGGCATTGAGCTTTCCATACACAATCGATCCGTAAGATGTGAAGAATATGGTTATTGAAGAGTTTAAACTGATGATAGATGTCACATGTAGAAACTATGCCAAATATACCATGGAGGATGTGAGGCTTAAAGGGAATTAAAAGTATTGTTTGATAAATTCATCAGATAGTCATCTGATGTGCCTCTCCCTGCTCCGTGACAGGTGTAGTAGTAATTAAAATATAAATTTAGGCATTATGTGTTTCAAAGAACTTTATTCTAATACTTAGAGCTAACTGGCTAATTAAAGTTTCTGACTGTTAAAAGGAAAAGGAGCCAAGCTCTGTACCGTAGGGTACTTGAGACTTAGGAGGACTGAGTATGACTTTTACAGAAGTGGGACAGTAGGATGATTCATAACATCAAAGTCACTAATTCAGAAACACACAGAAGTGTGCAAACAATTAAATCTCAAACTTACTGTTGTTGTAGAGTCACCTTTAGCACAAGAATGGGGTGTGTGTGTGTATGTGTGTTAAAATTATTTGTTTCATTGTTATCTCTCTTAGCTTTTTCTTTTTAAGAAATAAAGTGATTTTAAAATAAACCAACCAAATTTCCTTTGGACCTCCTGTGCTTTGTCGTGAACATATTGAAGGTGATCAGAATCTCTTCTTGTTTCCAATACTGCATTTTCTCCTAATATTTTCTTCTAAGGTAATGCTTAAATAATCAGCAGGTAGCAAAAAAGAAATGGCAAGTAGCTAAATATTTTGGTACCAAGGGGATGGGGAAATCCTTCACCTCTCATTTTTCCCCCTACGTTTTTTTCTGTGTGGATGTTAAGAGTAGTAAAATGCCATGCACTTACTAGAAACCCCTATTTTAGCTGCTAAAAATGAATATAGTTTGAGAATTGGTTGTACACATTTCAGAAATTTTTGGTTAAAGATGTTTTGATAAAAACTATGTTTCAGGAATAAGTCAGTTGTTTCTGAAAACAGCACTTAAGGTGTTAATTGGCAGAGACCTCAAATGCGGTTTGGCAGTGTTCCTATTTTGTGGTATGCAATCACAGTGGGCACAGGTACAAAGGTGTCTCCTTCATCCATCTTCAGCTCCATTGTTCAAGTGGGTCCCATCACACAGTCAGGCCATTGGTTCTCTGTAATTGGGGTGGGGCCCCAGAGTGGGAAGAATACAAAGAATAAAATTGCCTTGGACTCACCATTTGGTATGAATTGGAGAAAGCTTTTAATTTCAAATATGCATGCACTCTCTTATCGCTAAGTTAATTACTTTAATTTTTTTTTTAAATCACTAGCTAAATTTAAGAACGAAGTGGGAAATCTCTTTTGACTCTAAACTGACTAAGAGCACTGGCTTGTGGGACAACAATGAAACTAGAAACCTTTTCTTCTCTTGCTCTATCCTCTCCTCAACCCCCTATTTTCTCTGTTGTGTTGTAGAGATCCCTGAGAATTATGTTTAGAAGGTCTCAGAATACTTACAGCCTTGTGCGTTTTCTTTATCCTACCATCCATATGGAATAGGCTTTTTTCCTCTTCTCTTCAAATCCTGCTCACCCATTGAGACCCTGATCAAAAGTCCCATCGTTGCTGGAACATCCTGTCCATCCCAGACTGAAATTCTCTTGTCCATTTTGATCTTCGGTTGCACATTTTGCCAGACCTCTCTTTGGTCAGTTAATCACCACTGAGGTGCAGAATCATTTAGGTTTTAAGTGTTGATGTGTTTTGTCCCTTGAACTGTTTTGTAGAATCTCTGCTGCCAAGCACTGTATTCATACTTTTCTTGTTCCTTTCTTTTTGTCTTGTATATTGTGGGCGTTCGGTAAATATTTGTTGCTCAATTTGTGATGTGCTCTTATATCACAAAGGCTGGGAATTTATTGTTTTATCTGTTAGTAACTGTTCAAGTCTGATAAGTGTGAGGTCGCTGAAAGCCAGAGGCTTTTCTGCAGCATTAAAAGTTATACTTTGTATATAGATAGTGCTTTTCTCCCTAATGTACATTTTTTTTTTTTTTTGAGACAGGGTCTTGCTCTGTTGCCCTGGCTACAGTGCCGTGGCATCAGCCTAGCTCACAGCAACCTTAAATTCCTGGGCTTAAGCAATCCTTCTGCCTCAGCCTCCCGAGTAGCTGGGACTACAGGCATGTGCCACCATGCCCGGCTAATTTTTTCTATATATTTTCAGTTGTCCGATTAATTTATTTCTGTTTTTAGTACAGACAGGGTCTCGCTCTTGCTCAGGCTGGTCTCGAACTCCTGAGCTCAAACAATCCTCCCGCCTCGGCCTTCCAGAGTGCTAGGATTACAGGCGTGAGCCACTAATGTACATTTTTAAAGGAAATCATTCTAACTCAGGAACGTGTTACATCCCAAATATACATGTAAAGGATAACATGTGGGTTTTTATAAGCAAAATGAACACAGCGGGCCACCATAAGGAGGGCATAAGCTTGTTTTTCTTGTAGTGGAGATGGCTTGCTTTCTAAAAGCTCCCTGGCCACTTGCTTGTAGCCCTCTGTGTGACCTATAGCCAGAACTTGTCAGGCTGTCACTATTGCCTGTGGTATGCTGCACAGGTCTCTGAGGAAAAACAATGGGTCAGTGCACTTGCTTTTTGCAAAGAAGTTAGGGTAGTTCAGCCTTGGTCTCTGCCTGCCTCTCATTTTAGCTTCTGCCTACCTCTGGCTGGTGTGATGCTCTTTAAGTCTTCATGATTTGCGGAAGAGGATGAGTGGATCTGACAATTAGGGGGTCATAAAATAATTCTTCCCCCTTAAAACAACCTTAGCATAAAGAAAAAAAAATCATAGCACAGTGAAAACAATAGAACACATGAATGAAACTATTCTCAAATAATAACCTCCTGGTCCCACAAGGCGATAGACCCATCAGATCAAATCTGATTGTGTATTCTAGACACTTTTGAGAAAGAATGGTGTGTATTGTGTAATAGATATCTATTCCTCCTATGCACATAGGAAGACCAATTATAGTTAGTTCAATAATTTTTTTCTTCTTCTTTTTTAAAATTTCAAACCTTGGCATAAAGTAAAAGCTTACTAAATATTGGTGGTATAGAGGAAAGTATAAAGTAAGTAATGGTCATTGAAACCCATTAGGCTAGAATTCTATGAAATTCCAAATAAAGGTTAAGGTAAATAAGTGGAAAAGATCATACATAATAATTCAGCACAAATTATCATCCTTGAGTCTTGCATGTCTTTCTTGAGTTTTTATATGAAAGTATATATAAAATAGAGAATAGTTTTATTTATTTTCTGACAAAATTCTGTGTCTTCTTGTTTATTTTTGAAGGAAACATTCGATTGTTCTGAATATGGAAATGGATCTTGTCCAGAAAATGAGAAGTCCCTGGGTGTCCAAGCTGCCATGTATTCATTTATGGCAGGAGCCATTTTCATCACAGTATTTGGCAATCTTGCCATGATCATTTCCATTTCCCACTTCAGGCAGCTTCACACACCAACCAACTTCCTCATCCTCTCCATGGCAGTCACTGATTTCCTCCTGGGATTTACCATCATGCCATATAGTATGATCCGATCAGTGGAGAATTGCTGGTATTTTGGGCTTACATTTTGCAAGATTCATTATAGTTTTGACTTGATGCTTAGCATAACGTCTATTTTCCATCTTTGCTCAGTAGCCATTGATAGATTTTATGCTATCTGTTACCCATTACATTATTCCACCAAAATGACAATTCCAGTCATTAAACGGTTACTACTTCTCTGCTGGTCAGTCCCCGGGGCATTTGCATTTGGGGTGGTCTTCTCGGAGGCTTACGCTGATGGCATAGAGGGCTATGATATCTTGGTCGCTTGTTTCAGTTCCTGCCCAGTGATGTTCAACAAGCTCTGGGGAACCACCCTATTTATGGCAGGTTTCTTCACTCCTGGATCTATGATGGTGGGGATTTATGGCAAAATTTTTGCAGTATCTAGAAAACATGCTCGTACAATCAATAACTTGCCAGAAAATCAAAATAATCAAATGAGGAAAGACAAAAAAGCAGCCAAAACTTTAGGGATAGTGATGGATGTTTTCTTATTATGTTGGTTTCCCTGTTTCTTCACAATTTTATTGGATCCCTTTCTGAACTTCTCTACTCCTGTTATTTTGTTTGATGCCTTGACATGGTTTGGCTATTTTAACTCCACATGTAATCCCTTAATATATGGTTTCTTCTACCCCTGGTTTCGCAGAGCCCTTAAGTACATTTTGCTGGGTAAAATTTTCAGCTCACATTTCCATAATACTAATTTGTTTACTCAAAAAGAAACGGAATAGACTTACTCTGTATGAGTGAATTGAAGCAAAGAGACTAGAAATTAGAATGAAATAAAGGTGTGTGTGTGTGCGTACATGTGTGTGTGCATGTGTGTGTGTGTGTGTGCACCTCTGTATTATTTAGGCTAGCATAGAGATCTCCTGGTTTCTAAGATTCGAGCAAAAAAAGGAATCTTTTCTTTGGGCCAAAAACCCCTTCAATACTTTTCAGAATCCTTCATACAACACTAATTCCAGGTTGAGAGAAAAGAAAGAAAATTAGAAAAGTAAAGAGAAGATGGGAAAAATCCAGGAATGGAAGAAAGAGGACGTGTGAAAACTTTCATGCTATTCAAAAGAGATCAAAATACAAGCTGAGTTTGACCTCTTTCACCATCACACACACTTTGTGTGACGTTTCCATTTAATTTTTGTTCCTCAGTGTCTGATCAGATGTATTAATATTTTGACACAACAACTAAAAATTATAGGTAAGTAAATATGGAAATAACAATTTAAAACCCTATATGCTGTCAGAAATCAGTAATTTTTTTAGCTGAGAGGTAAGCCTTTATTAGATTTGACTGTTGTGAGATTAAACATTTTTTAAATAAAAGAAGAAGTGGAAAACTGTAACTGAGGCCACAGACTCTAGGCAAGTTTTCATGAATGTATCATCTTAATCACAGCAGTTGGCAATTTTCTATTTTATTAGCAGTAGAATTCTATTCACTGCCTTCCTTTTTTCCTTAGGCTCATCCGCATTTTGGATTGCTATTTGATATTCTGATATTTAATAAATGTAAAATATCTACCAAAAAAGTTGTGTTTTGAGTCCATCATTCCTTTCCCCTTAATATATATATATATATATATATATATATATATATATATTTAATAATAAGTAGTGGGAGGAGAAAGCAAAAAAGAAAACTATTAACTGTAAGTTGAGACTCATTAATAACTGATGGGCTATGACCAATGCTGTGTTCATATATGTTCAATACCTGGCTCTCAAGAAAAAAGCCCTGATTTATAGAGTTTGATGATTTCCATGGTACATAAATTTTAAAAATCATCTCTTATAACTGATTTTAAACTATAAATGTAATATCAACTGGCTCTCAAAATTCCTAAAAAATTAACAACCTATTTTTAAAAATAAACATGGGTAGTTCCAGTATACTATTGGCTGCAAACAATATTTTTAATGAAAAGCAAATTAGTATAGAAGAAAATAGGTAATTTTAGAATACATAAGTTGCACTGAGGGTAAGTATTGCCTCCTGAAGTTTTAATTTCAGGTATACATGTGCGGGTGTGTGTTTGTGTGTGTATGTGTTTTTACATATGTAAGTGAACTGTGTCTCACTGAAATATTTCTTGTTTAATTTCTTCATTTATGTCTCATCAATGAAAAAAGTGAGTTTCTGAGAAGAGAGTAATTAAAGTGAGGTGCAGTGATGAGAGCTAATCTGGTATGCTGGAAACTATTGAGTCTACATGTTAATTTTTCTTAATGAAACGATGATGTTTATGCTGCTTTGGTATAAACACACATACACACACACAGACACAAAGACTTTTTGTCTTCATTTTAAAAGACCCATTGCTTAAAAAATGAGTAAAATAGATTTTAGCCTTACTGTAAGGTAGGATTATTTAAGCATATATTTATTAAATTTACTTCCCAATTCATTAATATATGACTTTAGAAAATCAAACCAAATGTCTTGGTGGGAGGTTGCCTGTTGTCATTTGCTGGAGTTTGTGATTGTCTTTATTACAGTGTGGTGATGTTTATGTTGGTGCATCTTGTTTATACAGGTGATTATAGACAAAATAAAAATTTTGCAACACTATGCAGGCCATGAAGTTTCTTATGATGCTTATTGCTCTTTTTATTAGGATCCTATTAATATTGTAACTCATGATTCAAATAGCTCCTCTGTAAAGTTTTGCTAAGTTAATTCCCTTTCACTGAAACAGGTGATTTTCTCCTTACCTCTTCGCTGCGCTTTTTCATTTTGGAATGTAATCTCCCTGCCTTGTTTCTAGGGAAGACAATAGAATGATCCAACCCTTCTGTATACTTGCTACCTCCCACCATTCACTCTGCTTTCATTTCCCAGGGTTAGGAAAGTCATCTTCCTCCACACTCAGAATTTTGTAGGAAGTTTATAGACGAGAAAATTGAGCCTGGGAGATTTAGTGATTTACAACTGGATCATGTGGCTAACTATTAAATATAAAAGCAGGACTAGAACTTAGCTTTCTTGACTTCTTATTCCATGTTGTTTACTGAACTAATATTTCAAAGATTTGTGACATTTTAATTGGCTTTTTTTTAAACTAAAGGTCTTAATCAAATTCATACAAATAACTGAAGCAAAAATAAATACTTCTCTCCTACCCCAATATCTTCTCATTACACTCTTTAATCAAAATGTAAACGGAAATCTTTTATGATTCAGACAATTATTCCTCCTTTGGATATTAGCTCGCATTTAATTTAGCCTACGTATGTCTGTGTATTTTTAATATATGGCAGTTTCTGTACCTAATCTTTCCAGAATAACCATAAAATCAGATACGCAATTATTGTCTTCCATTTGGAAAAAAAGAAGCTGAAAACAATCTGAGACATTAAAAATACACAGAATATTTCAGTATCTCTTGAGAAATAGAGTTAAAAGAGACATCCCACTGGGACTCTGAAGTTTGTGCCTGTCTTAGAACTCCTGGATCTAAGTTCTCCAGTCCAGCTCTCTTGCGAGCTGTAGCAAACTTATATGAATCAGGTAGCTCAATCCTGTATATGAAACTTTCCAGAATTCCCTGGTATCGCACCCGCAAAGCCACCAGAAGAGGCTCAATGATTTACAACTAACTTTTCAGGAGAGGGAAGGTACAGGGTCAATAAAAAGAACTGGAAATGTTCTATTCTTTTTAAAATTATTGTTGATTTATTCTCTTCTTCAAAATAATTGAATAGCAATAATTAAATTTTATAGAGAATCAGAAATTGTTGCAAATAGTTTGCAATAGTGAAGGTATGGTTTTTTCTTAACTGAAAAATAATTATTATGGCATTTCAGCAAAAAGTCTTAAATTTTCCATCAAAATTTGTTTGACAAGGTTTGTAAATTTCTGTGAATTAACATATAATGATGTTTTTGTAAAGTACAAGAACTATATAAGGCATGACTCAGTAAATGAAGGTACTCGGGTATTTCAATAAGGCTAAAATACACTTTCCTCCTTGGCATTATAACTCAATAACAAAAATACTTGTTTTACACTACTTAAATCACTACCAGATACTACATATTTCACTTTTGATATTTTTCCTCTTGCAAGCAGCATTTACTGAAGATATTCTGTTGCTCTTTGCTTCTCTAAAGTATTTTCTCATTTCAGGTGCAAAGAGTGTCCAAATTGAAAATGCAGTCTTTCTATTTTCTAGAACAGTTATCAAATTCAATGGGCATAAAAATAACATAGGTATCTTGCTAAGGTACATTTTGGGATGGGTTTGAGATTTTTCATTTTCAAAACCACTCCAGGAGATGACAATGTGGCTGTTTAATGGACCATACTATGATTAGCAGGGGCTAGATGGAAGGCACTAGAAGCAGCTGAAGCCATAGACTTTCTTGCTGCCCAAATAGATCCGAAATGAATTCCTGCTCATTATTAGAGATGGTAAGGGCTGGTGGGAGGTTCACCGGAACAAGAACCAGGAGACCTGAATTATAATGCTGGTTCCAGCAATTAGTAGCAATGCCTACTTCAAGACCTAGTTATCTCATACATGAAGCAGGTGGGAGGAGGCAGTGAAATGTGCTTGTTGAGTAATTTAAAAATTTAAGACACCCGGAACTTTTATTGTTAACTAAGTTTCATTTGTAATAGTTTGTATTTAGAGGGGGTTTATTAGCTACTTTCTAAATAGCATTTGCTGTGTTCATAATGTTTTAATCTTTCCCAAACTGGATGTCTATAATACCATCAGACAAGATGCTTATTAAGTAGGTTTCCATGATGTGCTGGAATTAGCTTCTTTCCTCCTAATTCAAGTAATTCCTGGTAGTCTGCCTTGTATGTGGCCCTGTGTCAAGTGTTGTAAGAGGTCCTAGGTTAGTTAGATGTTATCTCAATTTTCAAGAAATTTATAGTTAAGGCAGTGTGCTAGAAGAAGGAAACAAAGATATTTGAAATCATGGTCAGCTGTAAGATGAGGAAATGAAACCACCTATCTCTAAGATTTTTGGCCACCCCAACAGTCTATAATTAGATTAACTCCAAGTGGGAGAGGCAAGAAAGGTTTCTGGAGGGAAATGATATTCGTGCTGAGCCCTGAAGTGGGCAGAGAGGAAGAACTGACAATTGGAAGTAGAAAAAGGAGTTGGCCCAGCCTTGGAGTGGGCATTTGCAGGGCAATGGAGAGACTACAGTGGCCAAAGGTGGCTAGAGTATTGTAGACTGAAAGAAGGAGGGGCTACAACCAGAGTTTCCATGTATACAGAGGCTTGAAAAGTACATTTATAATATGCAAGACCATGCTCTGATGCGCTGGCCAAAGTGTGTTTTCCCTTTTGTCTCCCAAAAAATTAAGATTTATTTAGATCAACTCGTCTTGTCCCCCCAACACATTCTCTGATACTTAGTTTTAGTAGTGATTTTTCTCTTCTGTTAGTTTTCAAATAATGCTATGGTTTGTAGCTAATTATAACAAAAATGCTTTGGTTTTCATATTCTCTTTCCTCTCTGCCCCTGCTCTCTGAAATGGAAGTTGCTCTGCCTGTTCTGTGTGTGTATTTGATATTTAAAATGTGTTTCCTGTTCCCAGCTGATTTTAAGAAGACAATATTTTCAAGATATCATCTCTGCTTGTTGCCAACTGCCATATGTTTTTGTAAGGCTTATTTATGAACTGCGAGCTATTTGGGATAAATAAGTTATTTACCTGCCAGATACTATATTTTACTTTTCAATATTAAGATATGTAAACTACTATATATAAAGTAGATTTAGAGGAGAAATGTTTGTCTTCTGTTTTAGTTTTCAGTGCTACATTTGAATATAGTCTACTTACTGTCAATCCTGAAATAGCTTCCAAGTGCTTTTTGCTATTGCAATCTTTAAATATTCATTGTAGTTTATATTAGATATTAGAAAATTAACCAGAAAAAATCCAATATTATGAATTTTCATAAATTTCAAACCTTTATTTAGCTTTCCTATAATACTACAGATACCATTTACATTTTTGTAGTAAGATACTAGTCCATATTGTAAAATTACTCATGAAATTATACTGCTACCTTATTCCTTTATTTTAACAAGTTTAGTTGAAAATTAACACAAT
Organism: Indri indri; assembly: GCA_004363605.1. NCBI lineage: Eukaryota > Metazoa > Chordata > Mammalia > Primates > Indriidae > Indri > Indri indri. The sequence continues at coordinate 30,962 of RJWJ010010601.1, read as the reverse complement.
TCTGCAGTTTGGGTGAAATTTGCTTTTAGACCAAGAATAATTTTGGCTCTTTAAAAACAGAATTTGTATTTGAGAGTTTGTAGTTTAAGATCAATTTTTAATGGATTATATAAAAAATAGCATTATTTTTTGACCTGTAGCAAGAGAAATAATGGAGCAATCATTGCTAGGGTTAGTTCTAGGTCCTAAAATTCGTGCAGGTTTTGATAAGAGGCTCTTCCTTCTACCTGGTACACCATAAGCAGGCATTCAGAAGAGCCTATGGTTTGTAGAGTCTAGTTCGAAATTATACGTGGTTCCACTTAGCAGTTACCTTATCAGCTAAAATATCTTAGACTGCAGTCTTAAATTCCAGGAAGCATAGGACAATCATAGTTTAAGGGAGAAAAAGGAAGCACATTGTATTTATGACATTATCCAAATTTTTGTTCAAATGAGAAACTTAAAAATTTGTGTCTTAGTATGTTTAATTTGAGTTTGTATATTAAAGAACTATAACACTAATTACTCATATCTTCCTTTGCTAATTTTTCTTATCTGTTTTTCAACAAAAAAATGAAATAAAATCATAATTTGGATTAATTTATATTTTTGTGCATAAATATGTGGGTGGGAATGGTAATTGTAAATTATTTACCCAAATAGTTAGGTCCTGGAAGAGGAGACTATGTTGTGTCAATGGTGATACATGTATTGTTTGGTGCCTTATAAATAGCATGTACAAATACCTGCCTCTTTTGTTAGAACCGTGATCATAGTCTACTACCGGTTATATTGCATTTATACTTTAAAACTATGAAAACTAGGTTCTGTACCTAGAGTTTGCTGTTAGGCCACCTCTGCCTCTTACCGAAATGAACGTGTCCAGCCTATCAAAGATTCTTTTCAATAAGCTTTAACTCTGTGATATAATCTTGCATTGCAATTCTGACTTTTTGCAAATGTATATGGCTTAAGATATGCCAACTTGGAAGAGAAAAAGGAAAAGGTCGCAGTGGGAAATTATTTAAAATTATTAATATTTGAACATTTCCAACTTATGAAAATGGTAATTTCATAGAGGTTATGTGGTTCAACATAATAGATTACACGGAAGCCTAAAAAAACAAAATTGAAGGAGGTGGCCATAATTCTTACAAGGAAAAGCAGGGAGGGAGGCAGGAACAATGTTAATGACCTCAAATACCTAAACAGGCAACTTCCCAACTTATAAACAAGTAATGAAACAAAAAAGTTTATTTACAAATCAGTCATTTGGAAATCAGAATATAGTTTTCCAAAAGAACATTGTTAGTTTGTGAAAACTGATTAATGAGGGCTTTATTGAGTGTTTACTTGATAGACGCCCTGCTTTTCATACTTTATCTCTGATATTTAAATCTAATGTGTAAAGTAGGGTGCATTATCTCTATTTTATAAGGGAGGAAACTGAAGCTCGCTCAAAGTAATGTGGTTAACAAGCGGTGGAACTAATAATCACACACAGGTCTGCCTGATTGCAAAGCCATGCTGTGGAATGTACGATAACAAGAGGGCTAGAAACTGCACCACATAGTAAATATTTGCGAACATTTGAGCCCTTGTCAGTTCTGAAAGTATATGAATTTTTCCTTACATACACAGTAAGTTGCACATTATGGAAGATTTGATCTCATGTTGAAACACCTCATAGAATCCTCCCAATCCTTGAAAAATGGAATAGTTACTTATACATAATACCTATGTGAAGTTGTTTCAATGTCATGGCTGTGATCATTAAGATCATATGGGCAGTTGGGGTGTGACTGACAGTCTCCTGGGTAATCGTGTACTTTAAGTGCATACGTATTCATGGACTTAAAAACCATAAAAGTTTAGTTGTAAGTCTGCGCTATCCAACACAGCATTTTATATTCTTTTTGAGAGCGTGAGTTTTAGCTGGAAGAAAATCCCCAACTCCTCTAAGTGGTAGATGAGGCGCTAAGCATTGCATAAAGGGATGAATAGAGCCAGAACACATCCATGACACTGAGGAGTGTCATGCCGCCACCACCACCACCCCTCCAAGTGCATTTAGCTGAAATACTTTCCAGCCTTGTTTTCTTCTGCTAATGCTTTCATATCTCTGTCCAGACTCAGAATCTTTGATTCTCTTCTCATGCCTAAGGGATCAGTAAAATACCAACATATCTACACTAAATCTCTCAACTCTGCCTGTCTAAATGCTACTTTGGGAGGGATTATTTTATAATAACATCAGACACAATTTAATATCAGAATAAATTTTCATGAAATGTGCTTTTGGAACTAGTCTATTCATCTACAGCAAAGTTTTAAGCACATTGAATCAACTGCTTTCATTGGAACAACACAGATTTTTTTGTAAAGCAATCATAATTTACCACTTATCTTTTTATTTATTCCTTCAAAAATATGTCTCTAGTGTCTCCTGTAAGCACTAACCTCGATAGTGAGTATCCAGGAGTGAACAAGATAGACATCTTTCTTGTCCCATGGCAGTATATCAAAAAGATACGTTTGGTAAGAAGTCATTGTTACTTAGAGTGTATTTTAGGAGGTAAAGGCAAGAGAAGACAAGATGTGAGTCCATGTATATTTTAACACAGATATTATGCTCAATAATTGTTTATCAAGTGCTATCACTAGTATGCAAGATAGGGCCCAGGCTAAACACCCACAACTTTTCCTTGGTGAAAATCGAAGAGTAAAGAAAAGGCAATGAGGAGTGGAGCAGCATCTACAGTGGAGAGAAACACATCCCCAGTCATTTTTTTAACCAAGAGAAAAGCATGCAAATTTATGTAACATAAGTTTTACATGACACAGGAGACTTCAGAAATGAAGACCCCCCTCAAAACAGGGGTCACTGTGTATTTTTATGGGCAGTCATGCCGCAGTATGATTCAAGGACAGAAGGGTCTTATCTAATAGTAATAAACTGGGGCAGCGGGGGACTTAACAAGGCCTATTTGTTCAAATTCTTCTTGATGTCTCTGTATGACATTCTTTTCCTCTGAGAATTGGGCACACGAGGGTCTTATGACCTACTTTAAAAGAAGACTGGGTAATTCTTTTATGGTCTGTTTCAGGGGAGAAGAATGGAGGTCAGAGTAAACTTTTGACTTCTGCAATTTTCTCAAATGTCAAGGTGCCGTATTTTGGGGTATGCTATCTTGAGACCCATCAATTATTCTTTTTAAAAAAATTTTTGTTTTTAATTATTATGGATACATAATAACTGTACATATTCATGCTACTATCTCCATGAGTTCGATTTTTTTTTTTTTTTTAGCTCCCACATATGGGTGGAGAACATGTGATAATTGTCTTTCTGTGCCTGGCTTATTACACTTAACATAATGTCTTCCAGTTCCATCCATGTTAATGCAAATGACAGGATTTCATTCTTTTTTGAGTAATATTCAATACTGATGAATATTATTCAGGTTGAATAATATTCAGTATTGATGAGATGTGCTCCAGGACTGAAAGTACCCCACAATGAATCTCTGCCTTGAGACCCAAATTTTATTTCATATCTCTCTTTTATCTTGTTTCTTTGTCTGTTTTCTACTTGTTTACAAAAAGATGATTTAAAATGAACCACCTTTCAGCTACCCATGAGCCACAGACTTTTAGAGCTGGCAGTGTTTGCACAGCTCTTCTAGTCCAGCACACCTCACGCTGCTGAGAGCTCACAGCTGGCTGATGGCAGAAGTTGGACTAGGAGAAGAACTCCCAATCCAAGGCCCTTTTGCTACTCACTCTTTGGAAGACAGTGACGTAAACCTTTAACCTAGAGCAAACTGGGGAGTCACATGGAACAATCAGCTCAAAAAAGATTCTTGAGACTTTCCAAAGAGAAACCTTCCAGTGACTTGGAAGTAAAGAAGCATCTCTAACTAACATGATTCTTTTTCTTCCAAGAAACTTTTTCAAACAAGCTTCTTTTTCTTCCCCCTCAGTCAGGAAAGAATGACAGAATCAAAAGGAAGGAAGGGAGCTTCTAACACCTCGAGACAAGAAAGGGACTTTTTGTTACTCTTTCTTGGGTTCTAAAGGGAAAACTCAATTGAATCAGCCTAAATAGATAAACCTGCTAAATGTACAAATGTACAACTGCAGTTGAATCTCTGTTTTGGGAGAATCCAACATAGGTCCAGAATGTCTCCTGTGTCTGATTCATTTAAGATTAGGTCTGTTGTTCTGTGGCCCACTAAGTAGACTTGATGCTTTATTATAGGAGCAGTGTCAAGCTTATCTAGAGCCTATTAGTGAGTGGTTTTCCAGGGTGATGTGTATCCCGAAGTAACAACTTATTGAAAATGTGGATTTATACAATTTGCCTACCCTCATTTATTCAGCCCACTGTGACCAATAGGAGCCAGGTGAGATTTGAGTGATTGGATCTGTGATATAAAATTTGTCATCCTATGGGTCCCTCGGAGAGGGAGCATCTGACATAGCTGCACTAGTTAGAATCTCAGACAAGCAGTAAGACTCAAGAAATACTGGGAAGGAGAATGAAGAGGAGAGGACACAGGAGAAGAGGAGAGGGGAGAGAGGAAAGGAGTAGAATATAGAGAAACTACAAAGCATTGATTCAAGAGCATGGTTTAGCCCGTAGGCACATGACTTTCAACAGCCTTGTTCGTGGTACTGTGTATTTCGGCAGCATTATGCCATTTATGGCTCTTAAAATATCTGTAGACTTTAAAAAAATGAAGATTTCAAATTATTAAAAGAGTGCATAAAGAAAGCTTTTGTGATTTTTCTTAGCTTAAGAAAGAAATACTTTCTCATATTAAGTATTTTTATGGGGTTCAAGAGATGTCAGCTTATGTCAATGGATAAACCCATGTTGAATGAATGGATGGATGGATGAAGTAGAATAAAATAGAATAACACAGGAAAGAATAAGCAGTTGAAGTTTCTCATTCTTCTAATACAGCAAATAACTCAAAAAACAAACACAGTTGATACAATTTTAAATATTTAAATAAATCACCGTCGATGTGAATTAGTAACAGATGACGGAACTTTATTGTACTATTAGGAGCTGAAATTTACTGGAATCATTTTAAGAAGAGGAGAAATATTGACTCATCCTCCTCGAAAGGAATTTGAAGTGATAAATCACCATGGATCTAACCTATATTCCGGAAGACTTATCCAGTTGTCCAAAATTTGGAAATAAATCCTGTCCTCCCACCAACCACCCTTTTCATGCGTGGGTGATAATGTACTTGGTTATGACTGGAGCCATGGTTATCACTATTTTTGGAAATCTGGTCATAATGATTTCCATATCACATTTCAAACAGCTTCATTCTCCCACAAACTTCCTGATCCTCTCCGTGGCAACCACAGACTTTCTGCTGGGTTTTGTCATTATGCCATACAGCATGGTGCGCTCCGTGGAGAGCTGCTGGTATTTCGGGGATGGCTTTTGTAAATTCCACACAAGCTTTGACATGATGCTGAGCCTGACCTCCATTTTCCACCTCTGCTCCATTGCTATTGATCGATTTTACGCAGTGTGTTACCCTTTGCATTACACGACCACAATGACGACCTCCACGATAAAGCGACTGCTGGCATTTTGCTGGTCGGCCCCAGCTCTTTTTTCTTTTGGTTTAGTTCTGTCCGAGGCCAATGTTTCTGGCATGCAGAGCTATGAGATACTTGTTGCTTGCTTCAATTTCTGTGCACTTACTTTCAACAAATTTGGGGGGACAATACTGTTCACTACATGTTTCTTTACTCCCGGCTCCATCATGGTTGGTATTTACAGCAAGATCTTTATCATTTCCAAACGACGTGCTAAAGTCATCAGGAATATGCCTGAAAACACACAGGGGGAAGAGAAAAAAAATGTTTCTAAGAAAAAGGACAGGAAAGCAGCTAAGACTCTGGGTATAGTAATGGGGGTATTTCTGGCTTGCTGGTTGCCTTGTTTTCTTGCTGTTTTGATCGACCCATATTTAGGCTATTCTACTCCCATAATAATACTTGATCTTTTAGTATGGCTTGGATACTTCAACTCTACTTGCAACCCTCTTATTCATGGCTTTTTTTATCCATGGTTTCGGATAGCTCTCAAATACATAGTGTCAGGAAAAATATTTAGCTCTCATTCAGAAGCTGCGAATCTGTTTCCTGAAGCACATTAATAAAAAGCCGTTATGAAAATGAATAGAATACTGAAAATGAGATTGATATTATTTTGAACTGCAGCACATACCTTAAACCCCCAGATCACTGCAAACCTTATCCTATCAAATTTCAGTAATCTAGGTAAGTGTTCTGTAACCTGCACAAAAGCTACATTCAGTAACTTTGACTGGTCAATAAATAAACCCATCATTTATTAATTTTTAGCTATGTTCCAATCCACATTCACCTCTGACTGGTATGGAAAATGTACAAAAGAAATATAAAACACAGTTTAGAATAGGTTGGTCTAGATTTATATACATGAAGCAATTAAAGACCAATATAAGAATTTTAATTAAAATGTTTATGGTTTTTATTCCTATTCGATTCCACTTTAGGAATTCAGAAAAGGGAAGTTCGTTGTGACCTGCAGGTCTATGAAGGAAGGATGCCTTCAGGTTGGCCTTTATTATCAACTAGAGGGCCAACTTATCATTTGGCTTGGGAGAATCACTAACCACTATTATACAAATTATTCAGTTATTTATTTCCTGAAACCCTTAAGCTCACTACCAAGAGTTACCCACAGGAGAAGCAGATTGATTACAATCATTATGAGAAACGTGAGCTTTTACCCTTGTGATTTTTCTCTTTATCATTTATATTTGAAATGACTTTCTGTTTCCTGTGTCTCTAGCATCTTAATCTGCGTGGTATGTCTACATGATCAGCCAGCAATCACAAGGCCTCTCCTTGTACTGGTTCCAAACACTTTCTCTGAAAGTCTCCCCAGGGCCCCGCCAAAACAGTTTCACCCACACCACAATTCCTATGATGTAAGTCAGATCGTTAACATTTGGTAAAAATCCTTCCAGTGATTTTTCGGTGAAACATTAAGAGACAAACAGAGCCAGCCTTCCTTTTATTTCACCAATTGGAATGTATATGGTCCCGCATATGGTCATGTCCACATCCCTTCCTACCTGGGATTAGGGTGTGGGAAGGAGAACAAGGAGCCGAAGGAGGGAAGACTGTTCCTCCTTTCCGGAATCCAAGTTCAGCCTTAGGCCAAATTTTGAAATAGGTTAACTTAATTTTGGCTTTTCCTTGTCTTTCTTCTAAGTCCTTCTCCCCCAGTACTCAGACACTCTTTAACCTAGATCCAACCATGGGAAATTACCTTGTCTCAAAGAGCAATATGATTCAGTAAGGGCTACCTCCCTGTCACTGTCTTTAGAGTTTTCATTCCCTCTCTTGTTAGAAGAAAAGTAAACGTGCCTAATAAATGCGTAACTGATAGCAGAGAAATATTTTCTTGCTTACTAAAAGATGATCCAGTCTAACTGCTGATCTTGAGGTGAACAATTTAGTCTCTGTCTAGGAAGAGACATTAGCATGAGAAACACCGCCAGGCTCCTTCTTCCTAAGAGTCACACGGGACGGGACGGTAGAGGTCGCCCAGCCACGCCTTCCCTTCATAGGCTGAGGTCATTAAATTGACCTGCCCCACTTCAGCAGTCACAGACAGCGTGTGTCCAGTGATTCTTCTACTTTTGGCTTCCTCTCAATTTCTGCTTTTAGAATTCTCATTTGTTTCTCTACTTCTGACCTATTTCTTTACTCTAAAAAATTCTCTGTGTGTACGTGCATGTGTGTGTCCCTGTGCTGCTCATGGCAGCATAATTGGAAGGTTTAAAGAGGGAAGAAAGCAGAGAGGGGACATTGGTGTAGGGTGTTAGACTGAGGACTGTCTGTAGATGTAAACCTACCAAGGTATTAATGGGATAACGTATTTGGATAGACCTGGCTGGCTAGCTGCATAAAACATGTAACCATGCAGCTGTATGGAGCCTGCGTATATTCATTGAAACACACCTTGAGTACTCAGTGAAAGATATAAAAGGATTTATTTAGAGATTCATCTGTAACACATGCCTCCCTTCCCACCCGTGTTAACTAGTCTTCCTGCCTCCAGGTCCACTGCTTTCCAGTCTACTCTGCCCAGTTTTCTGACATTGACACTTTTCTCTTAAATATCTCGAATAGTTTCTACACTAGATCCTCTTTTTCCCCCCTCTCTAGGCTTCTCCACTGACTTTGTGCAGGAGGCTGACCTGTATAGACTGGTTGAGGAGTTCCCTTGCCTGGGGTTTAAGATGGCAGTTCACCTACGGGAGCACCTCCAGGAGATCAGCGGGTGGAAGGAGGGTGAAATCAGGGAACCTTTCTGCCAGCTTACCCCAGGCTGGCTGTGTTCCCCCAGGAAAGGCCATCTGGAGTCCCCCTCCGCACAGACATCCTTTTGGAATTCCTATAACTGCTCCCTTCCCCTGCCACTTCCGGTCTAGGGGCTTCCCAGCTGTTGCTGCGCTGAGTACTAGGCTGCTTCTTGTTGCTTTCCTCAAGCACTGCCCATGCCCTTGTAAATAGTTAACAGTAGAGTTATTAAACTCTCCTCAATCACCCAGGTTGATCGTGCCATCTGTTTCCTGTTGGACACCTGATGAGTGTAGCTTTTCATTGCTCTGAGATAGTGTTTTGAAATTCCTCCCAAAGGCGTCAAGCTCTGTACATGCCCAACTTGGTCTTTCTTTGTACTTCCACATTTAATCCCCCCTCCCAGCTCCACACTCCTCTGAAGGAATTTTGGCCCCCCAATTACTCATTCACCCCTGTTTTCCCTGCCTGGGGGGCTACTCACCCTCCTTCTCCACTTGGCTAACTTCTTTCTTATTTTTAAGATTAGTCTGTCAGTTTGAGATTTCTGGTATAGAAATCTTTTGTGTATAGAAAAGGTTTTTCAAGGTAATTTTGGCTTTTCAAATTAATATTTAATTTGTAAAATATTATTGAAAACATAGTTCTTGCACAATTTTTAACTTGTGTCTTTTATATATTTATAAACCTTATTTTACTTGTAATTATAACAAATAAATAGAAGTTATTCTGTTTATACATTTAGCAACTTCTTGTCACCAGAAACCCAGTGTGCTATCCATTGCACCGCAGAGCCACCAACATTTAGCAACTTTTAACAGCAACTTTTAAGGGCAATTATAGCCTATTTAATTGAATTCCCTTTACATTTTATTTGTATTTATTAATTAAAATGTTCAAGTTCCCTTTTTGATAATTTAATTGTCAGACACATAAAACCTTCTCTACTAAATAACTTATAAATTTAATGACTTACTTACAAATATGGTGATTTTGAAGATTCTTAAATATTATAATGCAATTTATAAACTTAGCAAACTTCTCTTGTGCCTTTCAACTTAAAAATCACATCTAGATCAATTATTTAATAACTTCTAAGTGGTAATCACAAAGCTATTGTGGTAAATATTGCAATATGCTAAATTCTCTTAAACATCACCAATATTTAAAATGACGAATGTAGAAAGACAATTTCTAAACTGAACACAAACCGTATTAATACTATGGGTTTGATTTATCTTATCATTCCTTTCTTTAGAGAAATTTATTGATCATGCACACACACTATATTCCTACTAATGCAGATATCCTTAGATTTATGCTTGAAGAAAAATGGTTTTGATTGACCATATATTCTTTGTATTAAATTAGAGTACCAATTTTCCATCATAGGCTTTGTCCCTGATGGTTGCTTTTTGTGTTCAGCTGATGGTTTTCTTAACTCCCATTGCTGCTGGACTGGAGCAGGACCCTGTTTCTTACTGAAATGTCATTGGAAACGTCTCCACGAAGTTGCCTCCTTGCAGCTTCATGGCCTCTTTAGTTTACATATACTCTGCTGCTCATCTTAACCCTTATGAAAATAAAACAAAACATGTTTTTTAATCCATAGCCCTAACACCTTCTTTGCAGTACTTACCTTTTTGGTGTTTTTTGGGTTTTTTTTTTTTTTTTTTGCCTTCTAATTCTAAAGGTCTTAGAACTCCAGGATGTTCGGTAAGTATTTTTGCTTGTACTTTGTCATTTCTATACCTAATTCCAAGCCTACACAAACATGAAGATAAGTGTTCTTAGATCCTCCCTATGGATAAAATAAAGTTTTAATTAAATTATGTTAAATTAATCAGTTTGGTAAAAGTAGCTAAAAATAAAAATAGAATAAAATAAATAAAAACTTTTTTTAAAAAAAGCTGACACACGCATATCAAAAAATGCAAAAGGAACCAAAGTCTATACACTGAAAAGGCTTTCTCTAATCTTGGTTCCCTGGTCTTCTAGACATCTTCCTCAGAGGCAAACACTTCTAAAGATATATAGAAACACAGGTATATCCATAAACCATCATATATATTCATATTGCTCCCACACACTTTATAAAAATGGCAAAATATTATACATGCTGTCCTGCATCGTGGTTGCTTCACATAGTATTACATCTTGGAGATGAATTTCCTATCAGTAAACATATATCTGCCTAATTTTTTGAAAAGTCTGCAGAATGTTTCATTATTTGGAAATATCATAATTTATTTAACTAGATCCCTACTGTTTCTGATCTTTTGCTATAACAAATAATGTTGCAATAAATATCCACATACATGTGCCTTCATGGGAGCATATCAGTAGATACCTTGGTTGTTTGATTTTTGAAATTTATTTTACTGCATTTCAATGATCATATCACTGCTCCTTCTGGGATTGAATGCAACACATATTTCTCGATGCCACCCAGGGGGGATATAGCACAGAACACAATGATAAACTAGAATTAAACTGTCCTCCAGCAATTTGCATCCTGGTAGGAGAAAATAAAATATGTGAACACGTATTTTGTAAGACTTTGACCAATAAAGTATATATATCTGACCTGAGCCATTTGAATTCTGTATTTAATCCAAATTTGTTTGTTATTTGGTACATGAGAAAAAAATCTATTATAAATTCAAGTGTTCAGTTTATGAGTATCTGTTGGTCTGGTGTCTTTCTTTTCTTTCTTTATTGCTTTCTTTCTTTCTTTCCTTTCTTTCTCTTTCTTTCCCCTTCATTTACTTGATTCCTTTACCTTTATTTTATATTACTTTATTCTTCTTAGGGGATAGGCAGTTGTGAATGGTTTACTGATACAGTAATGCCAAGGAAACGCATAATCTTTTTAATGTCCAAAGCATGTAATTATCTTTTCTTTTGCAAATTAAACTGTGTAGTTCCTACTTTTAGAAATAATTAAGCCCTGGGACTCTAAAAGTCATTTTATTCTCCATAGAGCCCCGTCAGAGAGCTGTCAGAGCAGCTCCTTGCAGCCATGGGTCTGCAGCGGTCCCCAACCTTTTTGGCACCAGGGACCGGTTTCATGGGGTGGGGGGGCGCAGGTGAGGGGAAGGGGCAGAGAGGTGGCGCTCAGGCTGCCGCGATGCAGCCGGTTCCTAACAGGCCCAGGAGTTGGGGACCGCAGGGTTAGAGAATTCAGAGCCTGTGCATCGTGCTGTGTCAGGTTGGAAGTTGACTGAGGAGCTGTCTTTATGCTAAATCACTTTATTCAGCCGAACACCAGTGAAACATTTGAGTTCTTCTCTGGGCCTGAACTTGGTTGAACTGCTAAAGCCATTAATAGATCCACTCCCTCAAGAAAGATTTGTAAGTGTTTAAATAATCATTAAACTATAAAAACAATGAACCAGCTCTTTTGGTAAAATAATTTTTACCAAAATAATAACAATTCACCTCCATAAGAGGACTCTTTCCAGGCTCCTGAGAAACCAGCTGTAGCGTCCCCACCTCAGAACTCTGAGAAGCCATTCTGAGGGGCCCCTGTTCTGGGCTTCCACGTTCTGACCTCACCACTACCTTGGTCCTCACCCGAGGGGGTAGATGCTTCCTACAGTTACTGTTAATGTTAACTTCAGTGTTCGTTGTTTTGTTTTGTTTTTGTTTGTTTTGCCTTTTTAGTTCTCTAATATCTTTTAAAACAATTTCCCAAATTAATTTCTTTCTAATTTTCCTGACTGGACCCTAACTGAAGCAATCAAAATTTATAAAAATATGCTGTACAGTAATTAGTTCTCCATCTGGGAAGAAGTTTGGAAAGAGAAGTTTTGTAAACGCAGGTGAACATTAAAAGGAAACCCAACATCTTCCAGCCATCTCCATTCACCAAGGCACTTAATTTTATGAAGAAAGTCCTCAGAGAATGTAATGCAGTTAGATTTTACCAGTTGATTTAAATATGAATAATTTGATTCTATTTTTATACATACTTAAGTTTTGATGTTCTCAAAAGGGTTGTGTATTCAAATGTAATGATTTGTGGTCTCGATGGGTGACAAAATTATCGATATAAACTACCTGAAGCTTAGTGTCTGGAACTATGGCACATTGATAGAAACGCCTTTCCCAGTGATCATAAAAATAGCCAGGTGGTGATGGAAGATTCCACTTTTCATCCTGGTTGTTTCGAAATATTGTTGTTTTTGCTTTTTACCTGGGCTAGGACCTTTATTTGAAAAACTGTAGATTTAAGGAACTGCAGTATGAAGGAATATCACTGACTCGTGCATCATAGCAAAAGGAAAAGATAGAAATTGACTCAAATTTCCACTGGAGATTAAAGAATTCACTATTTGAAAACATTACCTAGCATTTGGTAGTAAGTGGAATGAGCTTGTGTTAGATTTGAATTAAATTTTCTCCTTTCTCCGTCCCTCCTTCCCTTCCTCTCTCCCTCTCCCTCTCCCTCTCTTCTTCCCTCTTTCGTGTTCTTCCCTACCTTTGGCCTTGCGTGAGGCTAGTCCATGTTGTCTCTCTGAGGCCATAGCAATGATAGCACAAAACTGATTCCCCCGCCCGGAGCCAATTCTCTGGTGACTTACTGTAATCTCTTGCTGCAGCACACTGAAGGTTGTGAAAGACACACCTGTCAAAAGCAGGACGCAAGGTAGTGCTGCCTCAAGAGGCATATTTTGTGCATAAATACTGATGACAGCACAGTCTGCAAGGAGCCTACCTGCTGTAGTGTGGGCCGAAGTGCATTTACTGGAGGGAACTGAGCAGGGAGGAGAGCGAGGGAGCACGAGGCTCATTTGCCTGGTAAGAAACCACAGCACAGCCGATAATTCACCTTTCAATGATGTTAACTCCAAATGACCTAATTAGCCAAATTTTGATGAACCAAAGGAGACTCTATTAGGAGAGAAACAAGTCAGCTAGATTTATTTTTTCTTTGTTTACTTGCTATTTTGGCATGTTGAAAGAAACCACACTTCAAATACTGATCTGTAAAAATATCTGGATCATTTTTTTAAAAATCACTGAGATTCTAAAGAGGCAATGACAGGAAGACCCACAGCAGGTGTTTCTTAAATCTAATTCAAAAATAATCTCCTTTACCTAAGAAACTATTGTATGAGTGAGATATACCAAAGTAAGATAAAAGTCATTAGTTTTGCTGAAATAGCCCCAGAAATGGAGTGTTTGGGCTATGTAACAAGTAAGAAAAGAAAAATCATGCCTGATAAAACAGGTGTTTTATCTCTCTCCTAATTTTTTCCATTTATTTACAATGCATTATTGAACTCGTTAAAAATTTCTCCTTCTTATTTGAGGGAAACACATATATACTCATGATTTTAGGCATTTAGTACTTAAGGAAAAAATCATCACCTAATTTTTCTTCTTGAAACTCTAAAAAGCTTTTACATTTTCATAATCATTATTTCAGAGGCCTTCAGATGTCTGTTTCATTAGTTTACTATCTTTTCCCTTAAAGAACTAAACTTGAACTAAAAAACTATTGAGTTCTTGCTTTTCTCCTCTACAGAATTGTTAGCAAATGTTTCTTTCTACCTTCTAGAAGAAATAACTAATAATTTCCTATGCTTTCCTTAGATGATTGTTCGCAATGTTATAATTAATTTAGTCCTTTGTTGCTGACACTTGGGGAAATGTTATTGGTAAAGAGAGAAAAAGATAAAATAGTGTCCAATGATAAAAGTGAGATATCATACAGGGGTTAAATTTATTTTATTAAAAAATTGTGTATATCTTTTTTGAAGATGACTCTCCAAAGAAAAGGAATCTTTATTCTGTTAGGTTTTTATGTAATAAACAAAACTCTAACTCAATTTGATTTCCTAACAATTCCCTTTTAACAAAGTAGTAGGCCAGCAGTCATATTTGTGTTTGATTATTTGCTTTTGTAATTTTAAGTTTTGGCCAAGAGCTTAAGATATGGGTTTAAAATTATTCTTACCTTTGACGTTACCTTAACAATTCACCTATGTAGTAATTTTTAAAATAAACATGTGTGTCTATCTTCTTGTCTTAATCTAACACTTAAATGTTTAAATATTCTTCTGTATATTGAAACTATGCAGCAGGAACATGAGAGAATACTGTTCATTTCTAGAAGTTGTTCCATATCATGTTTTTTTTTCAAAGAAATTCACTATATAAACTTAGGATTAGGTTTTTAAAAATGAAATTTAAAACTTCAAAAACTACATAATGAAGTATATATACTATTTTGCATGGGGAATGCTATATCTCTGGATATATAGTGCCAAATGCTTAAGTAATTTTGTGGTACTAGTTAGGTATCTTTAGAAATAATTTTAAAAAGAACTTTAAATTTGATTTAATTAGGTGTTTAAGTTTTCATTATTTTCAGCCTCTTAGAGCTTAGTAACCAAAGTGACAAGTGATCAGATAATTTGTGCTGTGTGTTCTGATTCGTAATCTGTACTTTATAAAGGAGCTGAATGATTTTTTATCCTTCTTACATTTTACTTCCCTGTGGTTTGGTTCCTCAAGTTCAACTAAATTACATAACACTTAATTGGTACAATTAAAAAATATCTAAAGAAAAGTGTAATCTGAGAAATTAAATTACTATATCCAGAGCAAATAAAATGTGCCATAATGTTAAGATTTCAAATAATACAAAGGCATCGGAAATAACTGCTGGGCTACTCTAGCAAATAGTGGAAATATTATTTTCAAAGGTGCTTGTATTCTCATTAATGTCTTTTTCAAGCAAGTCTGGTGAAGATGTGCTGCTTCTGGGTCCATTTCCCCAACAGACCAGTGAGTTTTAGTCTATTCTCAGGCCAAAGTCCACTTCGACTGGCCTTACATTTCACAAATGCTTGAATTTGTGAAATTTGTCAGTAGAATTACACGTCCAGCTCTGACACTGGAAAAGCAAACAAAAACCCATGTCATACTCTGGGTAAGTCGGTCCCATTATTTTCACATTATAAAGGCAACAACATAAATGATTAGAAATGACAGATTTAACAATAAGCACTCATATATTTCATGTTTGTTACCAAATGCAAAACTAGAAATATGAGGACAAGGGGAGGACCTTGTCCTCATATTTGGATTCATGAATTTGGATTCATGACTGCATCTGCTAAATGAAAAGAAGATAACCCATGAGATATACAGAATCTATTATTTGAGGTATTTTTCTTCCTTTTTTTTTGAGATTATTCATGTATAATGTTGTAATCTTTAGCATGTATTTAGTTTGCCATAATATTGCTCTAAGTTCTAAAAACTGTTCTTCACACTGGAAAGAGAAATGTTTCCTTAATTGAATAGCATGTAATAGGTGACAGGATCAAAAGCATTGGAAAATGCCCACAGAGAAATTTTTTAAAGAAAGAAGCAGCACAATCTTCAGATTATAATTATTGCTTAAGCTGAACATTAAATAAGTTTCACAGTTCTTGATAATTCTTGAAAGGCTTTTATCCAAAAAAACTGGATAATATAAGTGAGACAGGAAGAATTTTTGATCTGCCTATGAATTTGGAATTGTAGTAAGGGCTATGTATTAGTGCAACTGGAACATGCATTCGCCTGTGTTACTTATACTTTGGATGACTGAGTATGAATTCCGTTTTCTTTAACCCCTTTCTATTCAAGCAGTGGTCCTTGGACTAACAGCATTGGCATCTCCTGAGAGCTTGCGAGAAATGCAGACTCTCAGCCCTACCCCAGAATCAAAATCTGTGCTTTAAAAAGCTCTCTAGGTGATTTCTGCACACATGAAGTTTCAGGAAGCAGTACTCCTGGTCGGTAGAGAATTCAAACTTGGTTTAGAAATGCAGGCTAGCTGGGCCTCTGTAAAAAGTTGTCCTGCCCATGACTGTTACTGTTTTTCTTCTTTCTTATACAGAAAAGAGAGGAAGTACCCACTGGACAAAGACGATGTATCCACCTGACCTCCGGAACTCCCCGGAAGTACAGTTTTGCTTTGTTTTGGTTAACAATTCGTGCCCTAGAAATGTAAGGTCTGTGCCGAGTGTCTGGGCCATGTACATGGTCATGATCGGGGCTATAGTGATGACCATGCTGGGCAACATGGTCGTGATCATTTCCATCGCTCACTTCAAGCAGCTCCACTCCCCAACCAACTTCCTGATCCTCTCCATGGCCACCACTGACTTTTTGCTGAGCTGCGTGATCATGCCCTTCAGTATGATCCGGTCCATCGAGTCCTGCTGGTACTTTGGAGACCGCTTTTGCAAAGTCCACAGCTGCTGCGACATCATGCTCTGCACCACCTCCGTCTTTCACCTCTGCTTCATCTCAGTGGACCGCTACTACGCTGTTTGTGACCCACTGCATTATGTCACCAAAATTACCATCCCTGTTATAGGAGTCTTTCTACTCATCAGTTGGTCCATTCCCCTCATTTTTGCCTTTGGCCTGGTGTTCTCAGAATTAAATACAATTGGTACAGAAGATTTTATTGCAGCCATTGACTGCACAGATTTGTGTGTGTTGGTATTTAACAAGCTCTGGGGGGTACTGGCCTCTTTCATAGCTTTCTTTCTCCCTGGGACAGTCATGGTGGGGATTTACATACATATTTTCACAGTGGCCAGGAAGCATGCTAAGCAAATTGGCACAGGTCCTAGGACAAAACAGGCTGGGGCACAAAGCAAAATGAAGGCATCATCCAAAAGAGAAAGCAAGGCCACCAAGACCCTCAGCATAGTCATGGGAGTGTTCGTGCTGTGCTGGCTGCCCTTCTTTGTCTTGACCATCACAGACCCTTTTGTTAATTTCACAACCCCGGAGGATTTGTACAATGTCTTCCTCTGGCTGGGTTATTTCAACTCCACTTTCAATCCCATGATATATGGCATGTTTTATCCTTGGTTTCGCAAGGCATTGAGGATGATTGTCACAGGAATGATCTTTCTGCCTGACTCTTCCACCCTAAGCCTGTTTCCTGCACGTGCCTAGGCTGTGCACCTCATTCACTGGGATTCTTTTCTGGCTAGGAATCTTAGATGCCCTCTCTCCACAAAAGTAGGGACATGGATTGACTAGACAAGGAGATTCTTCCAGTTGGTGTAAAGGACCCCTAAGCAGGAGCAATGGGTCTAGCCTTCTGGGTGTACCAGAGCTGCAGATGTGGTCCATTTCTAGGCTTCTGGGGAAGGCACCTCCAACAACAACAACAACAACAACAACAACAACAACAACAATAAAACTCTCTCCCAAGGCTTACTGATTCCTAAAATTCCAAATTTAGGAATTTAGATTTCATTTCTTTGGCTTAAAAAGAACAAGAATTTTCTCCCTTTAACTTGTAAACATTAGGCATGGAGACACAGTCAGTCTTTCCACTGATTGACAGCCATATAGAACTGAGTTTATCTAAATCTTTCTTGAGGTTATTATTGCTTATTAGGGCAGTGGGAGAGAGCCTGAGCACATTGGAAGCCCGAGTTATGGGGCATGAGAGTGACATGGAAGGGGAGAAGGAAGCAGACAGTCGTAGTTACTTCCAATTTTATTTGTTCTGACTTAAACCTCTTTTCAGAAAGAACTGATGTGAGATTTGCAAATATTTGATAAAATTGGACAGTCTTCCTAAATTAGAAGAACAAATAAAGAGTTTAGGAAAATATTCTTTCTTTCTCCCAATATGTACTTTTGATCTATGCATGTATGCATCTTGTGTGTTTACATACAGGGGACGTGCCGTGTCTTTGGATGTATGTGTGTACATGTTAATTATTCACCCAGATTGAACTTCATTCACAAAATTGAAGCCCTTTTCTTCCCCAGAAGTTTTAGGATAGTATCTGTGGCCTCAATGAACATCTCTTTTCTGTGTCTTTTTTGTTCTTCTCTTCTTGCTCTTACCCATAAACTTATTTCACTGAATTTTGTCCTTTATAATCTTCTTTTCATCTTTTACACCATCTCTTTGCCTTTCTAATCCAGTCGTTCTCAACCAGGGCCAGTTTTGCCCCTTGAAGACATTTGGCAATGTCTGGAGACATTTTGGGTTGTCACCTAAACAAGCTACAATGCACAGGACAGCCCCCCACAATGAAGAATTATCTGAAAAAAAACTTCGGCAGTGCCATGGTTGAGAAATCCTGTTCTAATCTAATTTCATAGCTTCAGTCACCACCTCTGTACAGATTACTCTCTAATGCATTTATTTTCAGCCCTATCATTCCCCTCAAATTCAAGCCCCACATTGCTTACTACCAGTGGAGTATCTTTTTGGATGTTCCACCAAGATCTCAAATTCAACATATCCAATATCTTTCTTCTATGCTCACCCCCACCAGCCCCAAACCCATCTACTTTGTACCAGAGTTGTTTGTACACAGGTGTGTTGGTTCCTCATTTAGACTGTAAGCTTATTGTGTGAGAGACTATGTCCTTATACTATTCACTTCTGTAGCCAACAGTGTCTGGCATGGTACCTTTCTCATAAAAATCTCTTAATGCATTCATTGAATAAAGGAAACATAATATTTTGAAAAAAATAGAAGAAAGAAATTCAAATTCACAGAAATAAACAGCAATTAGAAAACAAAGCATGGCGAGGAAGTGAGGGCTCCTCTTGGGAGAGAAAATGGAGGAAAGATCCTATTTGTAAAGAAAAAATTAAACTGGATTTAATTTCTGTTTTCATGGGCTTTGGTCACATGTGCACAGTGTTGCACTGGGGGACTTTCAGGACAGGGCCAGCAGAGGCACACAGTGGAAAATAACTAACCAACTCAGAAATATTTGCCACACCCAGCATGAAACTATCATGCCCACATAGTGAGCTTCCCAAAGATAGAAACTAAGTCTTCCCTTCCCTTTCCTAATGCCTCCATAGTGCAAGTGGTTTACTGAAAAGTTTGCTCATGTAAAAATATTGTTGACTATTTTATGGATTGATAGATTCTTTGAGAAATTTCTTAAATGGAGTTGTTAGCTAGAAGGACACTTTCCATTCAATAGAACATACCCATAAACTTAGGATCTGTTTATATGGGTCTGGAGCAATTTATTCATCAACTTTTGCCTATTTTGCAGGAAGTAAGGTTGATTTTTATGACAATAACTTTAAGACAATATGTTGCAAAGAGAAAACATATTACCATTACCACAGGTTTAATGTCAAGTGTATTTTATTGCATATTAATTCTTGTAGTAATATCAGAACATTTAGTTAACCAAACTCTCTCTATCCTCTGACCTGGTCAAATGACAGCACATCTCTGAGTAGGACATCTTGTCCTTAAAGTTTCTGATGTTCATGTACCTCAATCCTAAATGCTTTTATGAACCATTTTGCTTTTTTGAATCTACCCTTGCTCCAATATCTATTTAGAAACTACTTATTACTCCAAAATACCTTTAACAACATCTCTAATCAGTTGAGAATTCCCAGTACTCCCTTGATCTATGTGTTCTGTTGAACGTCTGTGGCTTCCTGAAGTTAGTACTAGTAATTTGATAATCTGAATATAACATTTCAGGTGCTGAGATGTTTCAGTAAATTACTACAATTATCACAGGACAGTATTTGAGATAAAAATTGGAATTTGAGATGCTTAGCAAAATGCTGGTTTATTCTCTTCTGATTATAGTAATTTAATCCTTTAGGAGATTACTTTTGTTCCTAATCCTGAAGGCAACATTCAGAGGTTAATGTGCTCCTCCTTTTGAGGAGTCAAAGGAGCAGAGTTCCTCAGGCTTCAGGCCCAGTTAGACCTCATCCCAGGGCCTGATGGGACAGCAGAGCACCCTGTGATGGCAGTAGCATGTTATAATTCCCTTTCTATGATCAGCCCTTCCTCTTTGGGAGTTAAACAAGGATTTGAACTACTGAATCTGAGGGACTGAGTAGGAAGAGCAGCTATTCATTCAACACATACTCATTTTCTCATTCGATCTTCAGAATAACAACACAAAATGTGTGACTTAATATCAAGGAATTGAGGTCTGAGGTCATAGCGTGATACTACTTACACGCCAGCATTTTCTTTTGCCCAATAGTAACAGAGCTAAACGGAGGAGAAATGAAGGAGCAGATGGAAGCTTCTGCTGCAGTCATAATCATTTCTTAACTTACGAAGGACCTTTACAATTAACAAGGGTGTGCATGAACACGAGCTCAGTTGTTTCTCATAACAGCTGCACATGCTCTTCCTAGGCTGGTTGAAGGTGAAGCAGCCCATCATTATTCCTAATCCAACTTCTCTCTTCCCAGGACTCATCTTGGTTTAACAGAGTAGCCAGTATCTCAGGAGGATGGTGATGCCATAGACACTTTGCCATCTGTATTAATAAGCCACTCAGTTCAATGAATCTTTATTGAGCACCTATGAGGTGTCAAGTGTTGCACTGAGTTCTTGTGGTTCAGAGATGTATAAAACTCAAATCCTGGTCTCTGAGGACTTATGGCCTACTAAAAGAGACCATAGCCACTCAATTACAATGCAGGGTAATATGCGTTACCACAGAGCCAAGCACAGGAAGCCATGAGAGCATGGAGGAAAAAAATTTAGCCTGGCTTGGGGTTTCAGGGAGACTTCCTACATTATAGGCCAAAGGAATGTGTTATCAGGTTGAGTAAGGGAACCAGAGCCTCTATTAGAGTTAGGGGGAAAACTGGGGAAGTGGAGTTGCAAATCAGAGAAGAGGTCCACTAAGCCAACTTCCTGAAGATTATTAGCCTGAGAGAACAAGTTGGAGTAAGCACTTCCAACCTCTAAGGTGGGATTACAAAGATGGACCTTGTCAGTGAGTCTGTGATGAGCTGTTGCCTCTGGTTAGCTACTGCTCTGTGATCCTTATCCACGAATTTGGTGGTAGACCTGAGACCATTGTCGCTCAGCAGTACCGGTAGTCAGGAAGAGTAGCTGGTGCAGAGCGGAGAGGAGTGAGGCCAGGCTGGAACCTGTTGGGTACCTCTGTCTGTCCATCATAGTCTCTGCCTGCAAACACCTTCAGAAGAATGCCCACAGCTTCACGTCTGCTTTCCAAATCTCACACATGTTCCTCTAGCTTGGAATCTTACCCAGAAAGAGATTCTGGAGAATGCACTTCCCAGCTTAAGTTGACACAGCGCCATTCATCCCAGTTGAGCAAAGGGAACAGCAGGATATCTGTGTGGGAATAGAATCAGTTCAGCCGCACTATGTGGGGAGATGCTACAAGGATGTTGGAAGCGGCTTGAGAGCTTCTTATACACCATGCTAAGAGGCTCGACTTTGTTTGTTCAGTGGGTGGGAAGCATTGAGATAGATGGAAATTTTTCATATTAGATTTTAACTGTTTTTATCCCTACCAAATTATAGTGTTTTGGTCTGATAGACAGATGCATGAATGAAGAGATGTAAATTAAACAACTAGTGTAAATAATATATATAATAATGTATGATATAATACTACTGCTCCAGGACTATTGCCAAGCTAGTAAGTGACTACATATAACCTGTGTTGGCTGCTTCAGTCTCTCATCGCACACTGATAAAAATGATCCATGCAGCTCTTGAATGGCCTTTGGGATAACAGACATTGCCTGTTCAAAGGAAGAAGAATAGAAGAAAAGACAGAGGAACAGGAAATGAAATCCTGTCTAGTGGTCTCACTTCAGGAGATATTGTAGGGTCCACCTTGCGGAAGCACCCCAGTCTGCATCCCACAAAGCCATGCTTTCAAAACCTGATCATGCTTCTTCTCAATTGCTTCTTCTCAATGATTCCTTTTCCCTTTCTTGCTTAACTAACAAAAGCTGGGGGTACTCAGCAGAAGATATTTGTGGACAAGAGGGAATGAAGTTGGTGCAAAGACGGAAAGGTGGTTGTTCAAGACTTGTATCTTTTTGAGGCATCGCACAGCAGAGAGGGCATGGGTTTTGGAGCAGGGCAGGCTCAAGTTCCAGCTTGACTAATTCCTCTGTGAACGACCTTGGCCAACTTTGCCTTCTTTCCCTAATCTATAAAACAAGAACACTGATGCTTTCTCTGTTGCTATGGCCATCAATTGGCTTTGCAAACAACAGACATCCAATAAGTTCTCACCATTATTAATTTTTTTTCTTTTTTTTTTTTTTGCTTTTAAAGCTTTTAGAAAGCCATTTGTTTAAGAGGAGAGATTTCCCCAAAGATCCTTATAAAAGTTGTAAAGACTGTAAAGTAGTTCTAAAATATAGAACAAGGAATTTGGCTAACTAACAGATGTTTTCAAAAGTCAGTTTTGTTAAAAACTTATTTTTATTTTCATTCAGAAAGTTTACTAATAGCTTTTTATCATGTTTAAATATTATTTTACAACTGAAAGTGTAAAATCTCTGTGAAAGATTGAAAAGACAGATTTTAAGGAATTGAGAACTATTCCGGCCTAACTGCTCTCAAAGGCAGGCAAAGCTATCCATAGACAACATGCCGTAGCAAGAGAGTCTCTGAACCTGTGTGAAGTATACCAGTTTGAGCTTTTACTAATAACACTTGCATCTGTCTTCACAATTACGAGTTATCATAATTAGTGCAGAGTTTCATTATAATTAATTTTGTTAAAGTTGAAGCAAATCTGAAAACAAATTTGGTTTCTAAAATTTGATAGTAGCACCCTGACCATAAATAATAATTAAATAACAATCTCTAATATCCTATGAAATTTTTTTGAATCCTTCTGAAGAATAAAATTTGCCCAAACATACATAGGTGCACTCAAAATTAGGACAAGCTATGATATTTGGACTCTTTTGTAGTCTGGCGTTCTCCTCTGACAAATTTTATTCACAGCTAGCAATACAAGAAGGGTACTGTAACTAACTGCCTAGGGGCCTGGAGCAAAGTTCAATCTCTGAGTACACATAAGACTTGCTCTTCTTTCTCTGAGAAAAAATATAGATGTTTTTCCCTCTGGTAAAAATTATAAATGTTTATTACAAAGAACAAAACAAAACTTCAAGTACTAGAGAAAAGTGCAATGAGGGAATTAACTCCAAAACCAACCAGATCTATTATCAGCTGTCTCTCCTTGTACACATCGACCCATAGAGACATACATGTTCAATTTTGCTCATCCTGTTTTCTTGATATCTGTCTTGTTTACTTAATAAAATGTCATGAATATATTGGTCAATAGCAATAAAACTACATTATTAATTTTAATGAGTGCATCTCATCTTGTTGCATGAATTGTACTATAGTTTGTTTAATCTTCCCCCTTTGGGAGAAAATTCAGGTTATTTTCATTTTTCACTACTATTAAGAGTGTTCCATAGACTATCCCTCAGCATACACAGTTTGTCCTTGTGTGGTCATCTCTCTGGGATATATTTCTTGAATTGGTGCTGCTGGTTCCAAGAATTCGTCATAATTATAAGATATATATTACCTCCACTTTCACCCCTGTTCCAGAAAGTAGTTAAGAATGGCTTACATGAATGCATACAAGAAGAAGAGACATGAGCAAATTAAATTTTTTAAAAAATAAATTAAAAAAATAAAAACGAACAAAGTGGGAAATAAGACTGGGAAAGACAAGATGAAGACATTGGAGCCAAGAATGGTTCAAGGTCATAGAACTCAGTCAAATGAACCTTGACCATAAATCCCTACCTTCTGACCCCCAGGCCCATGCTCTTTCCCCACGTCTCACCACCACCCTCCCTGTGCTTCCTCCTCACTCCTTTGAAACTCCTCCTGGTTCTCATTACTCCTGTGCTACCTCTTGGTGTAGCAACTCTCCTAGAGCAGCAGCACAACTTCTTTCTTTTTTATTTACACATAATAATTGTACATATTTATTGGGTATGGTGTGATCTTTCAATATGTACATGCATCATGTAATGATCAAACTAGGATATTTAGCATATCCATCACCTCAAACATTTATCATTTCTTTGTATTGCGAGCTTTCAAAATCTTCTCTTCTAAGTATTTTGAAATATACAATACAATAGTGTTAACTGCAGTCATCCTGTTGTGAAGTACCAGAATGTATTCCTCCTATCTGACTATAATCTTATACCTGTAGATCAATCTCTCCTCATCACACCCTCCCTGCTACTCTACCTAGCCTCTGGTAATTACTATTCTACTCTGTACTTCTATGAGATCAGTTTTGTTAGATTCCACTAATGAATAAGATTATGTAATATTTGTCTTTGTGTGCCTGGCTTATTTCACTTAACATAAGGTCCTCCAGGTTTACACACATTGCTGCAAATGATAGGATTTCTTTCTTTTTAATGGCTGAATAGTATTCCATTGTATGTATATACCACATTTTCTTTATCCATTCATTCACTGATGGACATTTAGGTTGATTCCATATCTTAGCTATTGTGAGTAGTGCTGCAATAAACATGGGAGTCCAGATATCTCTTTGACATGCTGATTTAATTTCCTTTGGATAAATACCCAGTAGTGGAATTGCTAGATCATATGGTAAATCTATTTTTGATATTTTGAGAAATCTTCATACTGTTTTCCATAATGGCTGTCCTAATTTATATTCCCACCAGCAATGTATGAGGGCTCCCATTTCTCCACATCCACATCAGCATTTGTTAGTTTCTGTCTTTTTGAAAACAGGCATTCTAATTGGGATGAGGTGATATCTCATTGTGGTTTTGATTTGCATGTCCCTGATGATTAGTGATGTTGAGCATTTTCTCATGTACCTACTGGCTATTTGTATATCTTATTTTGAGAAATGTCCATTCAAGTCTTTTGCCCATTTTTAATTGGATTATTTGCTTTTTTGCTGTTGAGTTGTTTGAGTTCCTTGTATATTCTAGATATTAAGCCCTTGTCAGATATACACTGTTTGCAAATATGTTCTCCCATTCTGTGAGTTATCTCTTCACTCTGTTAATTGTTTTCTTTACTGTGTGGAAGCTTTTTAGCTTAATATAGTCCTATTTGTCTATTTTGCTTTTGTTGCCTGTGCTTTTGAGTTCTTCTCCAAAAATTCTTGCCCAAATCAATGCCATGAAGGCTTTCCCCCATTTTCTTCTAGTATTTTTAGTTTCAGGTCTTAGATTTAAGTCTTCAATCCATTTAGAGCTGATTTTTTTTGTATACGGAAAGAGACTGGGATCTAGTTTTTTCTTCTGCATATGGATATCCAGTTTTTCCAGCACCATTTGTTGAAGACTGTCCTTTCTCCAGTGTGTGTTCTTGGCACCTTTGTCTAAAGTCAATTGGCTGTATGTGCATGGATTTATGTCTATGTTTTCTATTCTGTTCCATTGGTCTATGTATCTGTTTTTATGCCAATACCATGCTATTTGGGTTACTATAGCTTTGTAGTGTATTTTGAAGTCAGGTAGTGTGATGCCTCCAGCTTTGTACTTTTTGCTCAAGATTGCCTTGGCTATTCTTTTTTTGTTTGTTAGTTTGTTTTTGTGTCTGGTTCCATATAAATTTTAGGATTGTTTTTTCTATTTCTGTGAGGAATGTCATTGGTATTTTGATGTAGATTATGTTCAATCTGTACATGCATTGGATAGTATGGACATTAATTCTTTTAGTCCATGAACAAGGAATATCTTTCCATATATTCGTGTCCTCTTCATTTTTTCATTTTTAGTTTTATTATAGAGATCTTTCACTTCCTTGGTTAAATGTATTCCTAGGTATTTTATTTTTTGGTAGCTATTGTAAATAGCTTGATTTCTTTTTCTGGTAGTTTGCTATTAGTATAAAGGAATGCTACTGATTTTTCTATGTTGATTTTGTATCCTGCAATTTTACTGTATTTGTTTACTAGCTCTAACAGGTTTTTTTGGTGGAATATTTAGGGTTTTCTAGACACATGATCATGTCATAGTAGCACAACTTCTAAATTGGGTTGCTCCTCATGCCTCTTAACAGATTTGGTACCTGGGTAGTAGGAAAAGAGCTGCTGATTAAAGCCATACTGTTGAATGATTTATTCATAGCATTCATACAATGTTAGCTTATCCAGGCCATAATCAATTACCTGTTTTTTGTGTGACTAATATGTGCCAGGCACTGTGACAGGCATCAGGCTGTATTGGTAAGTAAGACACAATACCTCCTGCCATGAAGATAATGCATGATGGGGGACCAGAAGTAAGTGGTAATCTACAACCTAGTGACTTAAGGGCTGCTATAAAAAGAGAGAGTACAGAGTGTTAAATAAGCACATGGATGGAACACATATTGCAGATTTCAGAAATCAGGCATTAATTATTACAACATGTAAGTACAGTACAGAGGAAGCTATGCGAGATGCAATGGGGACATTTGAAAGGGATCAAAAAGTTCCTGTATTCAAGACCTTGACCAGCACACTGGGATAAAACATGAATTCCTTAAGAACCATTCAAAAAGCAACATAAAAAAGAAAATCAAATGCCTGGTATAGAGTATAAATTCAGAAAAGATTCAAAATAAAGGATATAGAAGAAATTCACATTTATCAATTGCCTACTGTACTCCACGTGAGTAGTGTAATTTGTTTTATTTTATCTCCTAAACATTTTAATACCCCCTAAATGCCTCTAATTATTAATAGAACACTTAATTCTTAGGGAGGTTAGGTAACTTTTCTAAGATCACATAGCTAATATGTTAGAAGCAGGAATCAAAACCAGGTCTATCTCTCTGTAAAGCCCATGCTCTTTGAATTGTCTAATGTTTATCAGGGTTTCCCCTTTATGTACATTTAGTTTATCTTTATTGGATTGCAGAGGCGATACTAAAAGCAAGTAGTCTTGTACTCCATAAACAAGTTTTGGAATTGCTTCTTAATTTGTATATCTAAGAGAGTTGCCTTTACTATTTTTTTTTTTTCTGTTAAAAATAAATCCTCACTCCATTGGCCCTTTGTAATGGTAATTGCTATTTAGATCACAAATATGATTAGAGGCAGTTCTTGAAAACTCACCACTGTGAGTTTTCACATAGTGAAATGTCCCAAATACTGCTGAACAAGTATGGGTTTCACGAGGGGCTTCAGCTAGAATTTTCTTCCCTCTAGATATTTCCTATCAGCCTTTCTCTCCCTTTTACCAACATTTAGAGGTTATTTCAGGAGCTTGACACTTCCTTTTACCAGAAAAACAACATTCCTATCCTGCAGCCTTGCCCAGCAGTTTTAGTGTTATTTAAATAGCAAGTATACTGTTAAAATAAAATCCTAAATCTAAATAATATTGTGACTATCTTATAAATATCTTCCTAACCCCTCATTTCCCATTTCTAAAATACACAACTGCTTTGATAAAAGCTTTTCACCAGAGCATCAATGAATCCCTTAGGTAAACAAGAAAACTTAGAAGATCCAGAATCCAATCACTTTTACTTTTGATTGTGAAGTAACCAGGATATATTTTTAACAGTTAATGGAAGAGCAGGTAAGAGCCCTAAGTTGAAAAAGTTAACGGTGGATCTGGACTAGATTTCCATTCATAGTCTTGCCTGCCCAATTCGACTACACACCAGAGACTGTTCTTAGCACATTATGAATTTTAGCTCATTAATTTTCACAATTTTATTATATTTGTATTATATTCAATTGGTAGATGAGAAAGCTGGGCACAGAGGGGTTAGGTAATCTCTGACAGGGAGACCATACAACTAGAAACTGTCTGTAAAATTCTACATTTCCAAATACATTTGTGATTACATACTGCATTTAAGTAGGTTTGATGTAACCTATTCCAGAACCAAAAGCTTCTGGGGAAGTTCCCTTCTTTATCCCTATTCCAGTTGTAAGACATTTGCTTGTGTTTTTTCACAGTTCTTCGTCAAATGAAATAGAGTCATAGAACTCCCTAGCAGATTATATGTGGACTATGATTTTTAAACTAAGGGGGTATCATGGTATGTAGTACTGCTGGATCCTTTCTTAGTCTGATTACATGCTGGAGTCATAAATGTATTTATAAACACATAAAGTTTTATGTGTGCTTTATATGTGAAACAATAAAGTTTTATATGTGAAACGAGGCAAGTTTCCAGCAGCCATCAGGACACAGGGAGCTTTGCTCTAGAAAATATTGGGCTGAGCCAGGGCTTTGTAGAGAAGGGAGAGGTATACGCCAACCTCCCTCACTCTTTCGACCTGCCCCACCTTCTCCTATAAGTTCCTCTGGCAGACGTAATCTGGCTTCACTTTAGAATTCTGTCATTTTCACAACATCAGTTGGATGTATATTGTGAAATGGTTTCTCCCTGACCAAAAAGAGGCATGCCAGCTTCCCGGATACCAAGAAACAGAGACAGCAGAATATTACTGAACCTGTTGTTTTCAGCAACAATATCCCTATAAGATGGACATATGGGTATAATCGTATGCTCTCTTACCAGTGGAGAAACAGGAGAGGTTAGGTGACAGCACAGGAAATGACAAAACAGGATTTTACTATTTTGCCTCCAGGTGAACTGTTTCACGTACCATGCTTGCTTTCTCCATGACAAAACAGAGAGTTTAAAAAGAACAGCATGATGCAGTCCACACGGGGGTCACCAATCTCCCCTTCATGAACCAAAGGACTTGTGATCAATTATTCTCAACTATTTCTCATGTTGAGAGAGATGTACACAATAATTCAAAAGCAGAAAGGATGTATGGAACTTACTAAAAATGAAATTAAATAAAAGAATATATAGCAGCTGTCAGCAGGTAAGAATACCTTCATAAATATCTCAGAACTTGGGAGTTTAAAAAATATGTATATAAATCCAGTGTCTTCAAATTTCATCTCTAATTAACTGTCAGCTTAAATGATCTTGTACTGAGGAGGAAGTTTAAACAACTGAGACTTGTGAATAGTGCAAACTAGGTCCCTTGGTACCCCTTCACTCCTTATTTGTATCACCCCACATTAAGGGGTAGTTCCCATTGAGAGTATATAATCATTAACTGATTGCACATCCACCATCTTTGTTGATAGAAGAGGACTCTACATTCTCACGTCCACCTGCTACAAGAGAGACTTCCCATGAAGTGATTCCTGTTCTTATCTGTGTAAGTAACTTAGAAACACTGAATTCAATTTATTAGACTTTGTTTAGTAGTGCAAAAGCTAGTGTTAAGACAGATAAAATTCTACTTCATACCAGATAGTTCTCTCAAAATGGGTAAACACTGTGTGTTATCTTCAGAAAATGTGCAGCATTCAAAACTAAAATAGGGCTATTTTCTATTTTTTTAGTTATTTACATGCTGCATTCTTCTCTTGGAAAGAGTTGACATGTAATTAAATACCTTAATCTGATTATCTTGCTGTCAATTTATTTAATTCTTGAAGGGAAGAGCTAGACGTTACTCCTTCCTTAAGTAATAATTTATTAACAAGAATTAATTCATCACTTGATTCAGATCCTTTAAACCTCACTTTACATTTGACAACAAGTACCTTATGGAAATGGAAGAGACACCCTCTCAATAATTTTATGCTACCTACCATAACATAATCAGTTTTTCTTTGAGGAAACATTTAGCTTATGTCGTTCTCTTTCTTTAAGGATATTGTCTGCACTGGTTTCAAAGCGCCTGGTCATATGGACCAGGGCTACCAAAAGTAACTCAGGAAACCTCGAATTTCATGCCGCCTTTGAATTTCAGGGCACATTTGATTCTGTACCCAGGGAAATTGTACTAGATTCCAAATTGCCCTTTAGTTTCCTCCTCTTGATCTCACTTTCTGCTTGCTTAGTAGATACAGAAATTTGTTTCCAGTGGAGAAGGTGGCCAGTTCCCAGACAGCGGGGAAGAAGAGAAACCGTAAATGAGAGCTGTCTTCATCCAAGCCGCTGAAGAACACCCTGCAGCTTTCTGCTACCAGGTGAATGGGTCTTGCCCCAGGACAGTCCATCCCCTGGGCATCCAGCTGGTCATCTACCTGGCCTGTGCAGCGGGCATGCTGACTACAGTGCTAGGGAATTTGTTTGTGGTGTTTGCTGTGTCCTACTTCAAAGCGCTTCACACTCCCACCAACTTCTTGCTGCTTTCCCTGGCCCTGGCGGACATGTTTCTTGGTCTGCTCGTGCTGCCCTTCAGCACCGTTCGCTCCGTGGAGAGCTGCTGGTTCTTCGGGGACTTCCTCTGCCGCCTGCACACCTACCTGGACACCCTCTTCTGCCTCACCTCCATCTTCCACCTCTGTTTCATTTCCGTGGACCGCCACTGCGCCATCTGTGACCCCCTGCGCTATCCCTCCAAGTTCACGGTGAGGGTGGCCCTCAGGTACATCCTGGCGGGGTGGGGGCTGCCCGCGGCTCACACTGCCTTCTTCCTCTACGCGGATGTGGTAGAGGCAGGGCTTGGCCAGTGGCTGCAAGACATGCCTTGCGTGGGCAGTTGCCAGCTACTGTTCAATAAGTTTTGGGGCTGGTTCAACTTCCCTGTGTTCTTTTTCCCCTGCGTCGTCATGATCAGCCTGTATGTAAAGATCTTTGTGGTTGCCACCAGGCAGGCTCGGCAGATCAGCACGTTGAGCAAAAGCTTGGCTGGGGCTGCCAAGCGTGAGAGAAAAGCTGCCAAGACCCTGGGCATTGCTGTGGGCGTATACCTCTTGTGCTGGCTGCCCTTCACCGTAGACACGATGGTCGATAGCCTCCTTC
>RJWJ010010600.1:0-46631 GCA_004363605.1 Indri indri | reverse complement strand
GAGAAGTTTCTGTTCTTTTTCTTTTGACTCCAAGTATACACTTTTTGCCTTCTTAAAAATTTCCCCTCATTTTTACTACATTCTGGGTTATTTTTTTCCACCCAGTCTGGGAAAACT
Organism: Indri indri; assembly: GCA_004363605.1. Lineage (NCBI taxonomy): Eukaryota > Metazoa > Chordata > Mammalia > Primates > Indriidae > Indri > Indri indri. The sequence continues at coordinate 46,514 of RJWJ010010600.1, read as the reverse complement.
TTGTCCTTTCTGCTAAGGAAAGCAGGAAGTCTTTCCTCAGCCCCGTTTACCTTTTCCAGGGACACCGGTGGCATTTATGGCACATCTGAGAGAGAGAGACATACACACACACACACACACACACACGCACACGCACAGAGCAAGCAGATTTCAGAATGCTTCCTTTGATGTTCCTACCACCTGAGAGTCAAGTTGAAAACAACTGACTCTAGTTCCTCTCAATTGCTACTCCTGTTTGCTTCTGAGTTCCTGGTCTCTTGGGGACTCTTGGTAACAATGCCACTAAGTTGACATGGTTGTTTTCCTCCCCCTTTCACCTAACTTCTGCTAATCTGCTAATATTGATAATTAGCAGCACGTTGCACAAGCTCTGAATCAAGTCCAGTCCCTTTCAGTAAACACGGTGAGGCAGCTTCGCAGCTCTCTATCCACAGACTCAAGACGGCGATGTTTCATCCACAGCTCGCGCCTCTCGCCTTGCATGTTATGTTGCTGCTGGGCTCCTTGTCATGATTGTAGACTATATTAGGCCTGAGGCTTTCCTTTTCAGTCTAATAGTAAATTTAACCAGTGGAAATACGTATATATGTATATGTATGTGTATATGTATACGCACACATAAGGTAGCTTAGCACTTTAAAACACTGCTTAAAATAATTCAAGAACAACTACCTACACACACACAAGTAATAAAATTGATAGAAAATGATTATGACATCTTTACCTTATGTGAGGTTTTTTCTGTTTTTCAAAGCACTTCCAACATTTTCTTAATGTTCATATAGCACTTTGTGAGGTCGGTAAAGCAGGTTTAGTTTCTATATTTCAGATGAGACAACTCAAGTAAAGACATTAGATTTATTTTCGCTTTTGACTTCATCAGTTTTACATTTATTTTCTGATCAGATTAAATCAACATCTATAAGTTCTGCTTTTAGTAGCAACATTAATTTCCTAATTTGGTAACTGTACTGTGACTGTGTCCTTGTTCTTAGGAAATATACATTGAAATATTTAGGAATAAAGGAAAAACATATGCTATTCATTCTCAAAGGGTTAAAAAAAGATTATATGTACATGCATATACATGTGTTTTTGTACGAACACACAGAAAAAAGGGACAAAGCAAATAAAATCTCATTGATCATCTTTAGAGGTAGGTAGAACACCAACCTATTATTCTAAAAATTGGGAAAAAAAGGAAATAATTTTTCAAAGTCTGCTAGTTAGATATTAATGGTGAACAGGTCATTTGCTAAATATATTCTCTAGAAGGTGTTTTCCAAACATCTTGGACACATGTCACAATCAGTCAAAAGTTGTGTGAACACACTGCCACAGCATATGCTTGTTTGTTTATTTATAATTTACACATTAGTACTAATGTACTGATACATTACGTGCATTATAAGGCATCCATATTCCCAAAAGGGAATACCTAAATAATAAATGAATTATATTTTAAAATACTATTCATTTTGTTTATTAATAATAGAAAACCTTTTTCAACCTCCCTAACATTAATATTAACAAATAATATATATAGAGAGAACAACATAACTGAATATGTTCGGTTAATTGTTTTAAATCCTGGCTTAATACTGTGATTCAGCAATTCAAAGTTCTGGTTTCCAGCTTAGTCTATCCCGATTCTTAGCTTTAAATACTGTTATAAGTGAGAAGATATCTCACAATATATGTAGATCCTAATGGAAGAGGTGTATCATTGCCTGCACATGCTGGTTTTCATTGAAATTTGTCTAGTAAAGCTCCATTTTCCCCTGCTCTAAACTACCTTTCCTTGCAAACTAATCAGAAAACATGGAATTTTGATATTTAAAACATATGGGTTTAAAGCTCATTGAAAGCCTACGTTTTGGAAAAATTTTAAGTGGACTAAAAATCGTTTCTAAATTGTTTTTAAGGGTACGGATATAATGTGTTTTTTAATAGATGACGTACATTTTTTTCTGATGAGAAAATATTTTCTTTTTTTAAATAATTTATGAAAAGCATCAATTTCTTTTGAAACATCACTTTCTCATTCTTTGTTACTTTGAGGGAGAAGAATGTTTATTTTTTTAAAAATATAAGATACATGCTTGATTACAAACTACTTAATGTCATATGTTGTCAGAAAAAGGTCAGTAACTTTGGAGCACTTCTCTTTTTGTAATGGAAGAATGTTAAATTGTATCTCTAGGTTCACAGCTCTTTGGAGTAATTTTTTATGAGTTCACCAGCAGATTTCTCTGATGTACAAAAGATTTTCATAGTCACTCCTAATTTCATTAAAAGTTCATTGCAAAGATTCTTTTATGTTTTAAATGTGTTGCTTTAATGAATCTACCCAGTGATATCCTATAGCACTTAGTCTACGGTGCATTGCAATTCACTGAGAGTAAAATGACAGGGAGGTTTCCACTGCCAGTCCCTCCCTGCTGCAAAGTGCCCACCTGGCTTGTGACCAGCAAACATTGCCACAGTGAGGTCATTGGTGTCAGTCTGTGTATTAAGTAATAGTAACACATTTCATTTTTAGCTGAAACTTAAATATAAAATGAAGGTTGAGTATTTTCTTCCTGTACCCCAAAGAATTAACTTGCACTTCCCTTGGGGCACATATACTCCTCTTATACATACACTGATTTAGAGAATATATTCCAATTCATCTGCCCTTCCTTTCATCGCTGTACCCAATGTGGGATCATTTTCCCTATAGTGTAGCATTTCCATCACCAAGTTTGAACTGCACACTGCTGCCCATTCCCCAAGGTCTTCCATGCTGTTCCCTCTCTGGACCTCAAGATTTACAAACCTACTCAGAAGAGTATGAAATAAGAACTCTATTTTATTTGTAAAAATTGACATTACTTAAGATATAAGTATTGCTTATATTTGCAAGATACTGGAAACAATCTAAATGCCCATCCACAGGAGACTGATTGAACAAACTATGGGACAGCCACACAATGGAGTGCTATACAGCTATAAAAAGGGATGAGGAGGATCTCAGGAACTGAAGTAGAGTGATTTCTAGGATATATTGTTGAAGCAAAAAGGAAAGACAAAATAGAATCTACAATATGCTCTTTTATGTAAGGAATAAGGGAACATAAGGAAGTATACATATATCTGTTCGTTGTGCCAAAAGAAATAGAGGAAGCGCCAACCAGAGACTATCAAGACTGATGATGTGCAGAGTGACGGCAATAGAGCAGATGGAATGGGGGATGGGCACGAAGCAGAAGGGATGAAAGATGAGTGACTTATGAATACGCATTTTGTCTAGTTCTGACTTTTAAAATCATGTTTTTAATATACCCCCAAATTTAAAAAATAATTATAATCAGCCATGATGTGGGGGAAACAAAAATGAAACCCAAACACTAACAAGTGAACTTAACTGAATTATAAGTGAACAACGCAATTACACAGAAGGGGTTTGGGAAAAAATTAAGTGAATTTGGAAGACATTATTTTGATTGGATAGTGCGTCAGTCAGGGTTCAACCAGAGAAACAGGTCAGTAGGACATATAAATGAAGAGACTCACTGTAAAGAGTGGGCTTGCAATATTGTCGGGGCTGGCTGGGCAAGTCAGAAATGCATGGGCAGGCCACCAGGAGGGCAGGCTGGAACGCGGGTGTGATCTTGGAGCTGCTATCCACAGGTGGGATTTCTTCTTCTTCCTCAGGGAAGCCTCAGTTCTGATCTTCAGGCCTTTCAATCAATTGAATCAGGACTACCTAGATTATAAGGATAATCTCCCTTACTTAAAATCGACTGATTATAGGCTTTAAATCCATCTACAAAATGCCTTCACAGGTTTGAATACTTGAGTAATTGAGAACCATAACTCAGCCAAATTGACACATAAAACTGACCATCACAGATACTATAAGGCTAAAGAAAGAAAGAACTCTACACCAATACTGTAGTCTAGGTAGTAAATTATTTTTTACAAGGGTATGCCTTGGCGATTTTGAAAGTACCTTATGTGTACTCTAGTAGAACTAAGCAAATAAGTGAGTTTATAGTGCATGATTTGAGCCAGGTTTCTCACTGTCGGAGAAAGGAATTACAAACAAGGAAGGAGGGAGGGTTGGAAGGAACCCTGTAGTACTGGATTGCAATAGGTGGTATCAGTTTTTAGTACATAGAGATAGACAGATTGAGAAATAGGTACAAGCACATGAATAAATGTGTATATTCATACTTATATTTTCTAGCTCTGTCCCCCAAGAGAGCCAAGAAACAATGGAAACCTACCAGTAATGAACACACCTACAGCCTAGATCTTGGATTCTAAAATGCATTCTCCAAAAAAAGAACCAGAGATATTCGGAGAAATGACTGATTTCAGGACCAGGGCAGGGAAAGTACAACATGAGCCTGGAACATCTGTGGTTGAAAAAGTAAGAAAATGTTCAAAAATGATGAGGACATATTGAAAGGACACAGGAACCAACTTGGCCAAATCTGGAAAATTTAAGCAACAAAAATCAATAATGATAGAATGGATATAAACCTTAGAATAAAATGAGTATCAATGAATCCATGCTTATGTAAATATATAATTGATTAAATGAATAAACAAGGAGAAGAGAAAGCTCTTTCTTACAGAAGAATTCCAACTAATTAATGTATGAGGAATTATAAAATAGAAAATCCCCATTGACATTTGGGGATTTTGAGACTTCCAAACTCCTGGGAGTACATGCCATGGCCTCCAGCACCTGGCATTGTCTGGCCTGTCCTCTTGTCATCCACGTAGGGTACCTCTCTTCCCTTCACTCGCTCACCATGTTCTGGTCAGACGGCTTTTCTTTCAGTTCCTCGTAAGCTCCTCCTCAGGGCCTTTGAACGCACAGTCTCTGTGCTGGGGCCACTCTTGCTCCAGCTCTGCTTGGCAGGCTCTCCCCATCCTTCAGGACTCATCTTAAATATCACTTCTGAAACTGGCCACTCAATGAAGCAACTGATTAGAAGAAGCAGGGAGTGAACAGCAGAGTAAAGGAAAGAGACAGAACAATGACAACGACAAGTGCAGCAAGGCTCATTAGAGTGGCGTTAGCATGGAGGTTGCTGCTAGTCCGTCTCAGTGGTCTCGTGAGCACCACCATGTTATAACATGCCATGTGACTGACGTTAGTAATGCCGACCTGGTCACCGCTGTTCACTCACATATGTGCTGCCTCTTTTCAAGACAGACACGAGGTCCCCAGTCATTATGAAAAAGTTAAATAATATTTAAAATGGTTCTTTAAGCAAGCAATGTCTATCAAAAAAAATTTTTATTAGAATTGATAAAAAATCTTGGCCACTTTCTATCAAGAAATTGTAAAATATAAAATTGGTTATCAAAGGACTAAGTTGCTGTCATCTGGAAAATGGGCTTATGCAGACTGTTTTTCCCCTTGGTAGTGCCAGTGTTATAAGGTGCCGTGTGGGGAGAGGGGGCAGATGTGGCAGGAGGGATCTAGGGGAAGCAGATCGAAAGGAAAATCAGGGTGGCACCGTGCAGGTCCAGAAGGCTTGGGAGCTCGACAGCAGCGAGGAGCTGACCTCCCAGCCTCTTGCCGCCCGAGGCCTGGGGCCCCTGGGGCTGCAGCTGAAGCCTGTGCTCCGGGCACGCAGGGCTTCCCCAGCCACAGGCTCCCATCACTGGCTTAGTGGGACCCTGGCTTCACCTCAGGGGCCTCAGGTCACCTCTTTACAAAAGCAGCTCTTTGTCCAGTTGAGCCTTGAGGCCCCCGAGCCCATCATCCTGCTCTCGCTCCAGCTCCTAGCATCTTCATGTTCCAGCCTCCCCCACCCTTCGCCCAAAGTGCTGTGGGCTCATCTTTCCTGATTTGACCTCCAGCGCTCCCTCCTCTCAGACCTTTTCACTGAATGTCCTGAGAAACTCCTGCTCCGCGGTAGGCATGCTCACTCTGGAGTCCCACCTCTGCTGGCCTTAAGGGAAACCTGTCTCTTCCCCAAGGACATTGAGGGCTTCCCCTGGGCCCTCTCTCAGGGAAGCTGCCCCTTCTCCACATCCCCAAAACCTTCAAGCTGTCCTCATTTTCCAAGGCTGCCCTGGACCACTCTCTTCTGCCCTCAGTAAATATCTTGGCTCCTTTGAGGTGGGAGTCACCACACTCCGCCCTCTCATCTGTGTCACATACTAATTTCCTGTCATTTCCCCAAATGCACTGAAAACTGCTCAGCTTCCCAGTCTCCCTGCTCATCTTCTAGTGACTTCGCTTTCCATGTGGACAGCCAGTGCAGCTCCCAGCCTGACTCCTCCTTGATGGCCTCGACGTCACCACCAGTCTTCTCGGGTCACCCTTCCAATGGAGCTGAAAGTCCTCCCTGGAGCAGTGCTGCTCTCTGGCCACAGTGCCTGTCCTTCCCACTCTCCTGCTGAGCTCCCTCTTCAGTATCAGAGCAACCTCAACGCCTAGGCTCCCTTAGTCCCACTCACTCTGTGGGATCCTCCTCCCTTTCCTCCCCTCAGCCTCGGCCCGGGAGAAGCTGACTCCCACTTCCACCACTGGAACACTGTGGGTAAGATCACCAGTAACCTTGACATTGCTAAATCCAAGGAAGATTTTTTATTCTTTCTTTTTCTGGAATTCTCTGCTAAATTTGACACCATAATCACTCCCTCGTTTTTAAAATGCTTTACCCTCCTGGCTGCTGGGATCCTCTCCTCTCCTGTTCCTCTTTGTTCTTGGACCATTCCTTTGCTGCTTCTTTGTGGACTTTTCTCCTCTGTGCCCATTTTAAATGTTGCTGATCCTTCAGGGACTTGTCCTTGGTTCTTGGCAGGATTTGCGGTCGTTCCCTGGACTACGGCTCATTTACCCAGCTGTACTTACCCTGCTGTTCTTTAACTGTGCACACTGCTCTTAGGGTTATCTCATCTGCATCTCATGGTTTCAACTGTCACACATGCACTGAGGACTGTTTCCAGCCCAGCCTGCTGCCCTAATATCCAGGCTTTGTGGTCCAACTTCCTGATGGAAACTTTCACCTGGATGTCCCACTAGTCCCTCAACTCCTTATGTTCAAAACCAAATATATTATCTACCTCTAAATCTTTTATTCTTTTGATTATCTCCAACCTGTTTCAAGGTGGAGATTTTAGGTCTATCCATGTGTGGTTTCATACCCAGTTAGTCAAGTCCTGCTATCACCATGGCTGTATTCCTTGTATCTATCCCCTCTTCTCTACCCTGACTCAAGTCACTGTTATCTCTCAGTGTACTCACTACTGCCATTTTCTAACAGGTCTTCTTTCCTCTTGTTTGCTTTTGTATTGACAACACAAATCTAATATAATTCAGATCTTGCCCACTGTTTAGTCTCTTTCTAGGTTACCATGTTGTTTAAGGCCCTCGGTGAACAGGGTCCCTGCTTAATTCTCTGGGCTAATTCCCCCCTCCTACCTGCCTTACACTTTTCTATCTAGTAGCATTTGGTTTTCTTCTGCTTAGAGTAGCTCTGTTAGTCCCTCATTACCTGGATAACTCCTACTCAATCTTTAGGACACAGCTTTGTTTTTCCTTCCTCTAAGCTGTCTTCACTGTGCATCGATTCCTCATCGTCCTGTCTCCCTTTCCCCCCAGAACTGGATTAGTTGTCCCTCCTCTGATTTCCCATAATGTGTTGTGCAAACTTGATGTTGGTACTTAGTACATGATACTTTTGATATTTGCTTTATGCAGCTGTCTCTCTGATAAGACTTAAGTTCCTTAAGGGCAGGAATTACATCTTATTCTTCTTTAACTCTGATGCCTTGTATAGTATTTGCCTCATTTTAATCACTAAATAAATATTTGATTTTGAAGGCAAGTAAGCCAAGCAAGGATAAATTTATGCATTAGCATGTGATATGGAGGAAGAAGAGGCCGTGGTGATATCCATCCTACCTTGGCTTCTGTAGTTCTGTGGCTGCCCCAGTGCATTGGCTTCTGCTGAACCAGCTAGAAGGCACTGGAGACCAGGGTGTGCCTCTGCCTGAATAATTCCCTCAGCTCTCCCCTCCATGCTGCTGGTGTGGTCACATTACAGGGATCACTGCTCTCATCCTTTATGATCATGTACTTAACCTGGCCCTGCACCTTCCACTTTGCGTGTGTTGTTCTCTTTGATGGAAAAGGCCATTTTTATCTCTGACCACTGAAACACTCTCCAACATTAAGGCTCAGCACAAGTGGACCTTTTCCAGGTATCTTTCTCCAAGACATCAATTTGTATTCAACTCCGTTTTAAAATACTGAATGGATGTTGTCATCAGTATGGTACAATTTAGTTATTATATATCATCTTAGATATGTTTCTGTTTTTTTCCCATGACTGTAATAATTGACCCAATCGATTTGGTGACTGACAAGGCTCTCTGAAGTCAGGGATTATGTGTTCATTCATTCACCAAATAAGTATGTGTCGCCTAAGTATAAAGTAACAGGCCTATACTAAGGCATTGAGGGGAACACTTGGGGGAAAAGAAATTAAGCTTTACTAATATTTAATATGTGGATTGATCCTGATTCCTTCAGTTGGTATCTACGTCATATAGTCATATGTAATGTATGAAATAAAAGGATCATAGGACAGAGTGGGAGTTCTCAAACTTGGAGTGGTTGACAGTAGAAACCTGTCATTTAATCACTTTCAGTTCACCATGATGTATTGCACTTTGAATGTGCTTGGTTAAGAGGTTTGCAACGATATTATCTAGATTTAAGAATATTAATCCTCACAAAGAGACGACTGGTCTAAAAATAATTCATTTAAAGATACTATCACTTAAAGGTAACATTAATAATGCAAGCACAAGCAAACCACAAGAAAGTAGCAGCTGACACTCTACTCTTGATAAGAACATTTCACCAGCCGTATTTCAATAAAAAAATTGATCTAATTTAATAAGCACTTGTCCAAATATTAAAAATTATCATGAATGTCAGTTAATTAAGAATGAAAATCTCAGTGTGTCTTTTGCCTTGAGATATACCTAATGATAGTTCAATGCCATCATAATAATGAAAATTTTTAACAATTAAGCATGGGTTTTTCATTTGGCTTAGGATGTACAAAGCTGTGAAGAATGTTGTTCTCATTCTAACAATGAGAAAGGTCCAAATAAATACAAAATAACTTTATTGAACCTATAGGAAAACTGAGATCAAAAGATACTAGAATAACCTGAGTTCCAAAAAGAGATAAGTCATTGTATGGAGAGGTGGAAGACACAAACTCTGTCACCTATGGCAGACCACATGAGAAAAAGTTACAGTACACAGTACAAGTGAGGAAGAAGAAATCAAGCACATTTTTAAGGAACTACAAAAGGCCAAATATGGATTAGTGTGCCAGTCCAGAATAATGAGGACCCCAATCAAGGAAGGTTATATTCATTCATGGACCTCCTATCCATGGATCTCTACTGAGAACTCATGAAAAAGACTATAGGTGGGCCTTCATGTGCTGTCCAGGGACTGGGTATAGGCCCACCCTGCCTACTACCACTGCCACATGCATATGCCATCCAGAGACATAAGGACAGGCCCACCCTGCATGCCTCTAGTGCCCATATGGACATCCAGCAGGTCCAGGAATGGTCCACCCAGCCTGCCACCACCACTACTGGTGCCCATGTGTACTGCCCAGGGTCCTGAGCATTAGCCTGCAGCCACTACTACCACCAATGCTACACACAATGCCCAGGGGCCCAAAGACCTGCCTACCAGGGCCCATCACCACTGGCACCTGCATATGCTGCCCAAGGGCCCAAGGACTGGCATCCCCAGCCTGCCACCACTACCACTGGTACCTCACAGCCAGTGTGCCTGGCATTCCTTTCTCCAGAAAAGCTTCATTGCAGACTCTTCCAACAGCCATAGCCTAAGCCACTAAAGAATTCATGGATAACATTGACACTGATGATAGTCAAAGAAATAATAGAGAAATTATGCTACCATGCCAACCCAGGATCAATGCCAAAGAACCCTACTTAACTAACACCATATATATATATATATATATATATATATGAAAAAGTCTTTCTCTATGAAAGCCAATCCAAAAAATTGGAAGAACTGTTACACCAGATGAGCCAATATCAATGCATGAACACAAGAAACATGAAAAAGCAAGAAAATATGAAACACAATAATTCTCCAGTAGCAGATACCAAAGAAAAGGAACTCTATGAAATCCCTGAAAAAGAACTCAAAGTAATTATATTAAAGAAATTCAATGAGATACGGAACAGAGATAATGCAAAGAAATCAGGAAAATAATTCATGATCTGAATGAGAAATTCAACAGAGATAGATATAATAAAGAAGAATGGAACAGAAATCTTGGAACTGAATAATTCACTGAATGAAATAAAATTACAGCCGAGAGCTTCAACAATAGACTAATCAGATGAAAGAATTTCTGAACTTGAAGACAAATCTTTTGAAATGACCCTGTCAGGCAAAAAAGAAAAGAAAAAAAATGAAGAAAGCCTACATGACATATGGGACACCATAAAGTGACAAAATATTTGAATTTTGAGAGTTCCAGAAGGAGAAGAGATAGGCAAAGGCATACAAAATCTATTTAACAAAATAATAGCTGAAAACTTGCCAAGTCTTACAAGAGATATAGACATCCAGATACAGGAAGCCCCAAGATCCCCAAACAGATTGAACCCCAAAATGTCTTCTCCAAGGCACATTTTAGTCAAACTATCAAAAGTCAAAGACAAAGAGAGAATTCTAAAAGCCAAGAAAAGCATCAAGTCACATATAAGGAAATCCCCATCAGAATAACAGTGGACATCTCAGTAGAAACTTTACAGGCCAGGAGAGAAGGGGATGATATATTTAAAGTGCTGAAAGAAAAAAAAGTAACTGCCATCAAAAATACTAGATACAGCAAACCTATTCTACAAAAATGAGGGAGAAATAAAGTCTTTCTCAGGCAAACAAAAACTGAGGGAATTCATCACCACTAGACTAGCCCTACAAGAATTGTTTAAGAAAGTTTTAAAACTGGAAGCAAAAGGACAATATCTACCGTTATGAAAATACACAAAATTATTGATACAAAACATACTGGTAGAGCAAATACACAAATGAGAAAGAGAAAGGAGTTAAATGTTATCACTGCAAAAAAAACTATCAAATTATAAAGGTAAACAATAAAAGAGAACAAAGCTATATAGAACAGTCAGAAAACAATTCCCAAAATGACAGGAGTAGGTCCTAACCTATCAAAACAACTTTGAATGTAAACAGTTTAAATTCCCCCCTGAAAGATACAGACTAGCTGAATGGATGTTTTTAAAATGACACAACAATATACTGCCTACAAGAAACTCACTTCACGTGTAAAGACACACATAGACCAAAAATGAAGAGATGGAAAAAAAAAATTCCACACAAATGGAAACCAAAAGTGTACAGGAGTAGCTATATTTATATGAAACAAAATAGACTTTAAGTCAAAAACATTAAAAAACACAAAGGAGGTCATTACTTTACTAAAAGTAATCCTTTAATAAAAGGATCTATTCATCAAGAGGACATAACAACTGTAAATTTATATGTACCCAACACTAAAGCACCCAGATATATTAATATAAAGCTAATATCATTAGAATTAAAGAGAGAGAGAGACCCCAATATGAAAATAGTTGGGAACTCCAACACTCCAATTTCAGCATCGGACAGATCATCTAGACAGAAGGTCAACAAAGAAACAATCTGCACTATAGACAAAATGGACCTAACGGATAATTACAGAACATTTCATTTGACAGCTATAGAATATATTCTTCTTATTGGCAATGGAAGATGCTCCAGGATAGGCCACATATTATCCCACAAAATAAATTCTGAATAAATTTTAAAAAATCAAAATCATATCAAGTATTTTATCAGACCACAATGAAATAAAACTAGAAATCAATAACAAGAGGAACTTTGGAAATTATACAAACACATGGAAATTAAAGTACCTGCTCCTGAACAACCACTGGGTCAATGAAGAAATTAAGAAGGAAATCAAAATATCCCTAAAACAAATGAAATTGGAGACACAACATACTAAAACCTATGGGATAAGAAAGATTTCAAATAGACAATATAATGATGCACCTCAAAGAACTAGAAAAGCAAAACAAAACAAACCAAAAATTAGTGGAAGGAAAGAAATAATAAAGAGTGAAGCAGAATCAAATGAAATAGAGACTAAAAAAATACAAAGGATCAATGGCGTGAAAAGATTTTTAGAAAGATAAACAAAAATTGATAAACTCCTAGCTAGACTAACCAAGAAAAAATGAAAAAGAGCCAAATAAATAAAACCAGAAATGAAAAAGAAGGCATTATAACTGATACCACAGAAATACAAAGGATGATCAGAGACTATTATGAACTATATAGCTAAGAAAATAGAAAACTTAGAGAAAAATGATAAATTCCTGGACACATACAGCCTACCAATGTTGAACCAGGAAGAAATAGAAAACCTGAATAGACCAATAATGAGTAATGAGACTGAATCAGTATAAAGGTCTCCCAATAAAGAATAGTGCAGGAACAGATGGCTTTGCTGCTGAATTCTACCAAACTTATAAGTAAGAGCTAACACCAATTCCTCACGAACTATTCCAAAAAATTAAAGAGAAGGGAATTCTCCCTAATTCCTTCTATGAGGCCAGAATTATTCTGATACCAAAACCAGAGAAGTACACACACACACACACACACACACACACACACGCACACACAGACACACACAGAAAACTATAAGCCAATATCCCCGATGAACATAGATGCAAAAATCCTCAACAAAATGCTAGTAAACTGAATCCAATGGCACATTGAAAAGATAGTGTACCGTGATCAAATAGGATTTATCCCAGGGATGCAAGGATGGTTCAATATACACAAAACAACAAACGTGCTACATCACATCAACAGAATGAAAAACAAAAACCATATGATCATCTCAGGAGAGACAAAAAACATTTGATAAAGTTCAATATCCTTTTATGACAAAAACTTTCAACAAATTAGGCATATAAGGAACATACTTCCATATAATAAAGGCCATATATGATAAACCCACAGCTAACATCATACTGAATGAGGAAAATCTGAAAGCCTTTCCTCTAAGAACTGGAACAAGACAAGGATGCCCACTTTCACCATTCTTATTCAACATAGTACTGAAAGTCCTAGACCAAGCAATCAGGCAAGAGAAAGAAATACAAGGCATCCAAATTGGAAAAGAAGTCAAATGATCCCTCTTTGAAAATGACATGATCTTATATACAGAAAAACCTAAAGACTCCACCAAAAATCTCTTAGAACTAATAAATGAATTCAGTAAAGTTGCAGGATACAAAATCAATATACAAGAATGAATACTGGAGGATGATGGCATTTTTAGACAGACGTCTCCATCCTCCTCATTTGCTGCTGAATTAATAAACTCCTCTTTCCTTCTCTTCAAACCACTTGATCTCATTCTTCTGATGTGGCCTTGAGGACAAGTGCTGAGCTTTTGGTAACAGATTTGGTGTCCCGGGGTTCCGTCAGCACCCTGGCGGAATGGCACCCTGTGACTGCTGGAGGAAGCAGGGAGCAGCCCCAGGACAAGCCATGGGTCTTCTCTGGTAGGAGCAACTTCTTTTTGAGGTGAGAGAGTACAGGATTCTCCCAGCAGCTGCTGCAGCATTTTAGCTCCGGAATTCCCATCTCTTTCTCCTTGAATTAGACCAGCTCTCCACAACCTGAACTGAGTTGAGAAGAAAAGAGATTTGGGAAGCATTATGACAGCTATGGCCATTTGTAAGTAAAGTTCCCCAGACAACAAGACCCTGAGTTCACCCATTTGGTGGGGGTGGTTCAGACCTCCCTGTTGGATTTGTTTTGAGGTGCCATTTATGGGTGGAAGTCAAGAGGTTGAGTGAAACTAAGAAACATGGTTTCAATTGAGCTCATTTGTGGTTCCCAGAGAAACAGGGGTGATTGGGAGATGTTAATTCTCTCATCTGAGAGAATTTGGCTCTCAGTTTGTCCCTTTTTGGATTAGGAGATGCTGATTCTCAATTGAGAATTCAGTTCTCATTTTGCGGTTCCGATATGGTTGGCCATGGCATTTTGTGTTGGGGATTCCTTGCATTGTCTGTGTTTGTTTGTTCATAAAGTTTTGTTGCAATATAGGAAAGTTCCATCTAAAAGTCCCTTGGGAAAAATTTTGGCTGAATGGTCAATTTGTAGCTGAGGACCTATGTCTAAGGAGAATGATTTTATTATGACTCAATGTACATGCTGGAGTGTGAAGAGAAGTGACAGTTAAATGAAACCTTGAATTATACTGTCTTATAACCAGAATTATTTTGTCAAAGGTCAGGTAAATGGGACAAGATCTCACATGTGTTTGGCTATTGGAACAGGGCTCAGAAGATGATGGGGTGATGGGTATCAGCGGTCCACGGGAAGAGACCATGTAGATGGAGAATGGCATGCTGGTGATGGAGGCCATGGACAGGCAGCTGCAGAGATAGCTCAAGGTATCACTGTGTTTGGCTACACCATGGCAGTGCCTATCAGGGGAATCTTTGTTTCCCACCATCTGCACCTGGATCTGCTGCACAATGTCCTGTGGTTACCCATAAATTTCATCTAGTAGACCCCCAGTGGGAACCTGGTAAACCATTTCTTCAAGGCTGGACATGGTGGACTCAATGATCCTGCAGGTCGTCAAGATGTTCATAGGCCCCCCTCCTCCACACACAGTGATAATGGTCCCTCTCTGCAGCAGAGATAACCCAGCAAGTAAGCAAAGTCCTACATCTAGAACGAAAATTGCATGCATCCTGGAATTGATGCAGGAAAATGGAATAGAGTATTGCCTCTTGTCCTCCTCTGGATAAGGGTGGCCCTCAGAAGCAGGCTTAAGTTAAACTACAAAATAGTTTACAAGAGACCCTGCCTAGCACCGCAAGGTAAGTATGGTAATATAGCCATGAGTAATATAACCACAAGTAAAGAAAACAGAGTAAAGCAGTATGTCAAATGAGTGGACCAGGTACTAACCACTCTGTATAAGTTTGCCTCTTTCGGGTCCCCATTCTGGTTGGAAGCAGAGAAGTGCGAGGGACCCTATGAAGTGCCTCTAACAACTCACACCTTGTTGAAATTGTCAATAGTAAAAGCTTGGGTCCATCATATCATTCCAAAGTAAAGAGGTGCCCCATGGAAGAAGAGGACACAAGCTCTCAGTAGAAGGGCCAGCCTTTAGGTGATCTAAGTATCCATTTAAGGAAAATGTAAAAATGAAAATGTTGATATTTTTGGTAGCATTTCTCTGATTATTTATTCTGTCTGTAGGATGGAGAGACAACTCCTTAGTGAGGATTTCCCTGGGCTATTGCCTGTTTTGTTGATCTGTCTTGCTGCTGGGTTTGTCGTCCTAAACTTTGTTCAGTGCTGTATATGATTTCTGAATTTGCAGAAGCCAGTCTCTTGGATCACCTACAGGGTGCAATTAATAGCTCTGCACTGAGAGGTCCTGTGTTTCTTTCTAACCCAGCCCTATATCAGACATTGTGTACAAGGTGATAGTCCATTTTGCCTTGTCAATCCTCACTGTTATAGTTGCTGCTTATGCCTTTTTTTTTTTTTTTTTTTTGACCTGCTAATCAGGTCAAAATATACTGCCAAAGCTTTAGAATGGTATATATAAGTATAAATCTTAGACCTAAAATATCGCACCAATTCAGCAGGAAGTAGCTTGAGGACTACATCACCCCTTCTCCCACAGATATAGAAGGGTAAAATTGACAGGTGGGAATATGTAATAGAGAGAATGGCCTGAAAAAAGGACAAAAATGTTTTCTGTCTCTTTAAAACCTCACTCACTCTTTGGGGAACTAAAACCTGCATCCCTGCCTCAGGACAGTGGTTGGGAGGGGCAGGGCAATGTCTTTTGTTCTTTGTGCTACAGGAGATGGCTCAGAAGAACTGTCCATGGGGGTGGAAGTCTGGGAGGTCCGGGTGGGCCTCCCAGGTGGGCAGAGGTCACAAGATTGTCTTCCCTGGAGATGGGATGGAACAGCAATTGCCTGAAGCTGAAACCCTCCCCTTAAAAGCTCTGTATTTCTGCTTCTAATTGGGACGATGGCATTTTTGACAGTAGTTTCCACCCTCCTCATTTGCTGGTAAATTAATAAACTCCTCTTTCCTTCTCAAAAAAAAAAAATCAATAATGTTTCTATACACCAGTAATGAATTAGCTGAAAAAGAAATCAAGAAATCAAACTCACTTATGAAGGTACAAAAATATTAAATACCTAGGAATAAATTTAGCCAAGGAGGTGAAAGACCTTTATAATTAAAACTGCAAAGCATTGATGAAAGCAATTGAACAGGACACAAACAAATGGAAAGATATCCCATGCTCACAGATTAGAAGAGCTAATATTATTAAAATGACTATACTACTCAAAGCATTCTGCAGATTCATTGCTATCCTAGTCAAAATACCAATAACTTTCTTCATAGAAATAGAAAAAACAATCTTGAAACTCAGACTCGGCGGGGGGGGGGGGGTAAGGGCAACATACGTAACCTAAACATCTGTACCCCCATAATATGCTGAAACAAAAAAAAAAATTTGTATGGAACCACAAAAGACCCTGAATAGCCAAAGAAATACTGAACAAAAGTATGAAACTGGAAGCATCACACTGCCTGACTTCAGAATATACTACAAAGCTATAGTAACCAAAACAGCATGGAATTGTTATAAGAACAGACACATAGACCAAGGGAATGGAATAGAGAATGCAAAAATAAATGCATGTATTTACAGCCACCTGATTTTCAACAAAAATGCCAAAAATACACATTGGAGAAAGGACACTTTCTTCAGTAAATGGTGTGTGAAAAATTGGATATACATATGCAAAAGAATGAAATTAGATCCCTATCTCTCACCATATACAAAATCAACTCAAAAAGGATTAAAGTCTTAAATGTAAGACCTACAACTATAAAACTACTAGAAGAAAACTTAGGGGAAACACCTTAGGACATGAGTCTAGGTAAAGATTTTATGGCTAAGACTTTAAAAGCATAGATGACAAAAACAAAATAGACAAATGGGACAATATAAAACTAAAAAGCTTTTGCACAGCAAAGGAAACAACAGAGTGAAGAGAACCTGTAGAATGGGAAAAAATATTTGCAAGCTGTTCATTTGACAAGGGACTAATACCCAGAATATACAAGAAATGCAAACAAATCAAAACCACAAGGAAATATCATCTTATCCCAGCTAGAATGGTTATTACAAAAAAGAAATAAAAAATAACAAATGGTGGCAAGGATGTAGAAAGGGAACTCTTATACACTGTTGGTGGGAATATAAATTAGCATAGACATTATGGAAAACACTATAGAAGTTTCTCAAAAAAATAAAAACACAACTACTATATGATCCAGCAATCCCACTATTGGCTATTTATCCAAAGAAAGGAAATCAGTATGTAAAAGAATTACCTGCACCCCCATGGTTGTGGCAGCACTATTCACAATAGCCAAGATATGGAATCAACCTGAATGTCCATAAAGAGATGAACAGATAAAGAAAATGTGGTTTATATACACAATGGAATATTATCAAACATTAAAAAAATGAAATTCCATCTTTTGCAGCAATATGGATGGAACTGGAGGTTATCATGCTAACCAAAATAAGCCAGGCACAGAAAGACAAATATCATGTTCTTACTCATATGCTGGAGCTAAAAGAGTTGATCTCATGGAGGTAGAGTGTAGAGTGGTGGTTACCAGAGGCTGGAAAATGAGGGAGAGGGATAAAAGACATTGGTTAATGGGTACAAACCATTAAATAGAAGGAGTAAGTTCTATTGTTCTATAGCACAGTGGGGTGACTATAGTTAACAATAATTTATTGTATATTTCAAAATAGCTAGAAGAGAAAATGTGAAGTGTTCTCAACACAAAGAAATGATAACTGTTTGATGTGATGGATATTCTAAATACCTTGATTTGATCACTAAACATTGTACTCAGGTATCAAAATATCACACATGCTCCCTATATATATGTACAATTATTATGTATCAATTTTTAAAAAAGACTATGGGTGGAGCAGAGTACAGGAGGCCTGGAGGGCCGACACCATGCTGTTCCTCAGCTCCTACTCTCATGCGAAGCAAAAGCTTTAAACTTCTGGGGAGAAGCAGCAAAGACTATTGGAAAGGTGCACTGTGGAGAGGAGGGAAGGGCACAAGAAAAGGCTATCTATGACCTTTTCCTGGGCCTAAGATCTTAAACTAATATCATGCAGAGTTCTTCTATTACTGGGAGAGAGGAAGAAAACTCCTGCCCAATACCAACCACAAATACAAAGCAGGACTTGGCTACCACAAGGAGGAGAAGCAGAAATGCAGAGAGAGGCCCAATGACACAGGCTCTCCCCAGGTCTTATACTGGAGTAGAACAGAGAAATCCTCTTGCACCCACTACAAGCCTGGCACAAAGTAACAAGCAATAGCAGTCTAAAGCTGGGGATAGGGCAATTCCATGGTGAGAGACCTTCTCTGTGCTGCAGGCATGCAGGAAATCTGATAGTGGAGCAAAAAATCTGAGAAAAGCCTCTGGCATACAAGCTCCCACCCTAAGCATAAAGCAAAGACAACCCACCAATAGAAGAATTTGAAGCCTGTTGGGTGCTGATGGTAACCATAGCAACAACAAAACCTGAAGTGAGCTCAACTCCTGACTAGATTGAGTCAATTCTCTAGATTAACAGTCTTACATAAGAAGAATCATGCTCATTTCCCAGTGGTAATGATATTTACCTCAGTTTCTACTGTTCTACATGCAAAGTCTGGCATTCACTCAAAAATTACATCTCTTTCTCTCTCACACACACACACGCACGCACACTGTCAAGAGACAATGCAATCAATAGAAGTGAACTCAGGTTATATCCATATGTTGGAACTAGCAGACAGAGACTTTACAATAACTATGATTAATATGTAAAAGGATATAGTAGAAAATATAGACAGCATGAATAAACAGATAAGAAATTTCAGAAGAAAAATGGAAACACTAGATATTAAAAACTCAATATTGGAGACGAAAAATGTTTTCAACATACTCCTCTGTAGACTGAACCCAGGTAAAAGAATCAATTAACTAGAAGATCTGTCAATTGAAATTACTCAGACAAAACAAAACAAAACAAACAAACAAAAGAGCAGGAGAATAAAATCAGAACTGGGCATCCAAGAGATGTGGGATAGTATCAAATATAATATGTATATGTAATTGGAGTCCCAGAATGATAAGAGAAAGAGAATGGGGCAGAACAGATATGTGAAGAAATAATGGCCAAGAATTTTTCAAATATAATAAATAACAGCAAATCACAGATCCAAGCTCAAACAACCCCAAAGAGGATATGCATCAAACAAAGAAAAACCTTACACACACCTAGAAACATCAGAGTCAACCCGCTGAAAATCTAAAATAGAGAGTAAATTTTGAAGGCAGCTGGTAAAAGAGGGGGGAACACACTGCATAAAGAACAAAGATAAGAGCGGACGTCTCATCAGAAACTATGCAAAGCCAAAAAGAAATGGAGCAGGATCTTTAAAGTAGTAAAAGAAAAAATTTTAAAAAAACCTGTTGACTTAGAATTCTATACCCAGAGCAAATCTTTCAAAAATGAAAGCAAAGATACTTTCAGAAAACAATAGGCGAGAAAATTTAGTGCCAGCTTACCTGCTCAGTAAAAAACTTTAAAGGAAGTTCTGCTGGCGCAGTGGCTCACGCCTGTAATCCTAGCACTCTGGGAGGCTGAGGTGGGAGGATTGCTTGAGCTCAGGAGTTCCAGGAGTTCCAATTCCAGGGCGAGACCCCTCCTCTGCTAAAAATAGAAAAATTAGCTGGGCTTGGTGAGTGCCCAGTTACTTAGGAGGCTGAGGAAAAGGACTGCTTGAGCCCAGGACTTTGAGGTTGCAGTGAGCTATGATGACACCACTGCACTCTACCCAGAATGACAGAGTGAGACTCTGTCTCAAAAAAATAAACAAAAAAGGAAGTTCTCCAGGCTGAAGGAATGTGTTACCAGGTAGAAATTCGGATCTACATGATCAAATGAAGAGCTCTGAAAAGGGTAAGATAAATACTACTTAGCAATAAAGAGCAGACTACTGATACATAGCAACATGGATGAATCTCAAAATCATGGCTTATTAGAAGAAAGCAGACAAAAAAGAAAACGTATCGTATGATTCATTTATATAAAATTCTAAAAACACAAAATAATCTCTAGTGACAGAAAGTAAACTAGTGGTTCCCTGTGGGGTACGGAGGAGAAAGTATGAAGGAAGGGGAATGGATTAGAGTATGATGGCTATGTTTACTATCTTGATTGTGGTGATGGTTTCAGGGTTGTACACACATATCAAAACTCAATACATTGTACAATTTAAATACATGCTGTTTTTATACATAAATTATGCCTCAATGAAGCTAAAAAGGTAGTAAATACAAAATAAATTACAAAGAGATACAACTAGACACCAATCATGATGGCCTAAAGTAATAATAATTTTTAAAAAGCTAACAATAACAAATGCTAGCAAAGATGTGGAAAAACTCAGCATTGCTGGTGAAAATCTAAAATGGTGTTATAAATGGTTTGTAAAACAGTTTGGCAGTTTCTTATAAAGTTAAATATACACTCACCATTATGGCCCAACAGTTTTACTCTTAGTTATTTACCCAGGAGGTATGAATGTACATGCCCTCATAAATACCTCTATATGCATGGTTATACAGATTTATCAGCTGTATTTTTAATACACCCAAACTGGAAAGCACCCAAATGTCTATTATAATAATTTGTGAGTGGATGAACAAATTGCACTACATCTGTAAGATGGAACACTACTCAGTAATAAAAAAGAATGAACTACTGATACATGCACTAACATGGGTAAATATAAAAAGCTTTATGCCAAGTAAAAGAAGCCAGATTCAAAAGTCTATACACTGTGCAATTCTATTTTTATGACAATCTGGAAAAGGCAAAACCATAAGAACAGAAATCAGATCAGTGGTTAACTGAAGTTGGGTGCGGTTAAAGAGACTGGCTACTAAGAGGTACAAGAAATTTGTTAGAGTGATGGAAATGTTCTGTATTTTGACTGTGTTGGTTACATGAGTAACTAGTGATGTTTAAAATCATACTACACTCAATCTAGTACTTTTAAACATTTCACTTAATGTAAAGATAAATTTTTAGAAGCTTCTTTTGAAGTTTCTTATTTTATAGCAAAAGCCAAATTCTTGCAGAAATAGCTGTAACAGTACACAGAAACCAGTAAGGTCATAAAACAAAATGCTTTCCCATGTTGGTAAATTCTGCTGAGAGACAACTGAGAAGCACTGCTGAACATTGCCGAAAATTTGAAGAAACAAGTATTAGATCAACTTACGTAGTGTTGTATTACGTAAGTTTGCCGTTTATTGGGATAATAGAACATCAGCTATTTCTAGCATGTTTCAATTCATGGTACTTTACAGATTCTGTTTCAGAATCTCCTGAAATATACAAAGAACATTTTTTTAGGGGGTATTAATGGAACAATGCATGGGAGAAGACATATTCACAACTAAAATGATCTTTCATAAAAATAACAGTTTATGGAAAAATTGTGAAGGCGTAAACACTGAAGAAAAGGCTGCTTCAACTCAAATGAATGTAAAGAATCTGGGGTCAGAGAGACCATCAGAAAATTTATTCACTAAATAATTAGCATGTAAGAATTTTCCATAAGGAATTTGAAATAATGTTTTTTAGTATATTTACAGCATTGTGAAATCACCAAAATCTAGTTTTAGAATATTTCATCATCCCCAAAATGAAACCTTTGTGCCCGATAGCTGTCACTCCCCTACTCCCCCCACTCAGCCCCGAGCCATCGCTAATCTACTCTCTGTCTCCACAGATTTGCCTATTCTGGACCTTTCATATGAATGGAATCGCGCAATATGCGGTCTTTTGTGTCTGGCTTCTTTCATTCAACATGATGTTTTTGAGGTTCATCCATAGTGTAGCATGTATCAGTACTTTGTTCCTTTTTATTGCCAAAAGTATTCCATTGCCTGGATATATCACATTCTGTTTATCCATTCATCAGTTGATGGACCTTTGGGTTATTTCCACTTTTTTATTATTTTCTTTGAATTGATAAAAAAAAAACTGTATACATTTATGGTATACGATGATATATTTTGATATATGCATATATTAAATCAATTTAACATATCTATCACCTCATATACTTATTTTTGGGATGATAACACCTGAATTTTTATATTACATCTTTTTCTGCTATATCAGCCATAAAAATCAGATTCTAAATAAATTAAGCTTGAAGTCAGCCCATCAGACCATGTTATAAACTTCAACAAAATGAAGGCTATGTTCTCAAAAATCATACATTATCAATAATACCTTGTGCTGTTTATAGATTTTGTCCTATTAATAAATACAATTATTTTATAAACATTATTAATTTTATGTCTACCATCCTTTTAAAATATATTTTGTGTATACATTATAATCACACAATATGCAAGTACAGTAGTACATGTATAAGATTTATTAATAATAAATATACATATACTGGATATGCATACTCAACATTTTACTGATGGGGTGCAAAATTTAAGAAAATAGATTGGAAACAGCCTTCTAATGGCCTTTGCAGTCCAACAGTATTGTCCGGCACAATATGGCACAATACTAGATGCACGGTAAGTATTTAAAATCGTATTGACTCACTGACAACCCCTGAATGCAAAAGGTGGCAAAATTTTTCTACATTTTGAGGGTATGTGTGTTTCTCCCTCTGCGTATACATTTCATGGGGTGAATAGTTCTTCTGCGTGGGTATATGTGTGTAGTGTACAATCGCCGAAGCAGTAGTACATCATGGTTGACAGTGCAGTTTCTAAATTTACACCTACAGAGCCTAAATCTTGGCTGCATAATTTATTAGCTGTGTGACCTTGAATAGAGTCTCATCTTTTTCATATCCCAGTTTCTTTATATGCAAAATTGGGACAACAACAATACCTACCTCATAGGTTCATGGTGAAGTTAAATGAGTTAATACGGGCAAAGTCCCTAGACCAATGTCTGACACTTGGAAAATGCTCACTGTGGGTTGGAGCTATGGACACATACATGCATGCAGACACACACACACACACACACACACACACATAGTCTGAGTATATCTGAATATTTTTATATTTCTATGTAAATATATATCTGGTTCTCAATATGACTTTACATTGAATAATAATATTACTAGCAATATTAATAGCCAATATTTATTGAGTATGAGTTTTAGGCATTGGTTTAAGCACTTTACATTGATTATTTGGTTACCTTCAGAAAAAACATGACAGAACATAGCAATATAACATAATGTATTTTAGTTATTCCCATTTTATAGATTAGAAAACTGAGGTCCAGAAAGGTTAAGTGACTCACAGCTAGCATATGAGAGAGCAGGGAAGGCTGACTTTCTAAATCACTCTTACCACTTTTTTATTGGTTTAATAATATTATTTAATATTACTCCTAGATTCCATAATATCTTAATTTGTATGGTGCTTAGTATTTTATCAAATATTTTCACATACGTCGAGTCTCATAAACCTGTGAAGTGAAAAGGGCAGGATTATTATTCTCATTTTTACAGGAGAGAAAACCGATACAACTGAAACCATGAGTTCCTTTAGTGGAAGTGTTTCTGTGTTACGAATATCCTGGGTGCCTCTGTAAACAAGGAGTCACTCACCATAAATGACTGAGTACTTCCATGGTGTCAAGCTCAGACGTCCGTGCTGGGGATATATACTACAGACCTCCCCTGGAAGCATCACCGCCTGGTGAGGGAGGCAGTGTGAAAAGCAAGAATCACTGACACAATACCCAGTCTCTAAGGGAGATATGAAAAGAGTGCTTATGGAGCACAGAACGAGGGGCCATCTGTGCCCAGGAGGTCTTAGAAAAGGCAAAGGTTGGGGGTGAGGGAGTAGGAGGCTTTCCTAGAAGAAAGAGTGCACATGTGTGAACGCGAATCCATGTTTGTGTCTATGACAGTGTGGCTAGGCGTGGCTATGTATGGATCTGAGTGTGTACCTGTTTACACGGGCTTACTCATTGAAGTATTAATTTATGTACATGCTGCCGTCAGTGTAGAATGAGTAAGCCTGAACGTAAAAGAGAATTTGTCTGGTTTCACGCACACCATGGCAGAATTGGATCTGCCCTGATACGCAACCGCCCATCTCCACCCTCCAACACCAGGGTAACCAGAGACACTAGTCCCTTTCCACTCTAGCAGCTGCCCATTCTAGAGCTATGGTGATTAGACCCACCAGGTTTTTTCAATCCATCAGTCTGAATGTGTAGCAGTCTAATAGAGCCAGCAAGCTTGTGATAAGTAATGGAGGGTGAGAAGGTACAGGTATCTGTGCGTGTATATCTGTGCGTGGTGTGTGAATGCTTGCTGTTGGCTATTCTTAGCCAGACTAGGAAAACTGCCCTTCTCCCTTCATCTTCGCCACCTTGGGGAGTTTATCTACTCACCTGTTTCCATTGCCACCTGCATGAGGCTGGCTTCTGTTTCCACCTAAATGTCCTGGGGATATCTAAAATATACTTCTGTGTTGGGGCTGGGCAGAAGCAAGGCTGTGAAGTGTTGGTGCCCCTATTCCGTGGGGGTACTCTCTGCTTTCTCCCACCCCCACCCCATTCTGGTCCGGGAATCTCCCAGAGGAAGAAGAATATGTGTAAAGGCAAATAGTACTGTGGCAGCTATGAGAAAACCCAGAGGGTCATTCTCAGAGGCAGGCTGCTCAACATCCCTCCCCTTGATGATAAAACTATTTGGGGGGAAAAAATTGATAAAGGAGGGGAAGTGAGGAATCCTCTTACCCAAATGTTGCCCCAGGGATTGGGGAGGTGGGAGTAAGGTGGTAATACTCTTTTATTTCTTTCAAGCTTGAAAGATCAAAAAAGCTAAAAATGATCACAAATAATATGTAATTGATGGCAACTAACATTATCCCTATAAAGTTGCAAAATAATTGAACTAGATTTTCTTTTTTGTTACAAACTGTATAAATTCAGGGCCATGGGGACATGTAAGGCAAAGGCTTTATGTGCTGGAATACACGGGTGATCTGTGTGTGTTTACATCTTAGCCCAATGCACTTCCACACATCTAAATGTATTTGCATGTTAAGACCAGCAAGAATAAAGTGCAATAATCAGCACATGTAACATGTCATATTTTAACTTGAATGAATGAATGGGTGAAGAGAAAAACAAACATATGCAGAAAAGTAGAATTGTCTCATATGGTAGTTCCTGTCCCTGAATGCATGGATTCTTTTTCTAGTTCCATCAATCATTTAATCTATTGAAAAGTTCTTATCCTCTATCGATAAGATAGATGATAGCAGGTTATCCCTCAAAAATATTAATGTGCTTAATCACACCTTGTTGAAGTGTCTTTTAATATATAAATGATCTTTAATAAGTGTAAGCTGTTGCATGTCTGGATACTTTATATTCATTGTAGCATCTTATATATTTCCATGTTCTGGACAGAAATATTTTTCTAAACATTAAGGAAAGATGCCAGTTTGTTATATGCCAGGGAAATTTTTCCATTGTCGCTATATTATTTATTTGCACTTAAATACTGCATCACGAATCTGAAACAGAAATCGCCTGATTATAGCTAGAGACTCTGTTTAAAGGCTAAGGTCTCTATCATGGACTGCTTTCAACTGTTATATTTTATGGCACAGATTCAGTGGGAATCTGATCTGCTAAAATATTTGGGCTGTGAAAACTCCCACACTGTGACAGATGTCAAGTCCAATTAAGTGACTCATGTCCAGGTTTCTGTCCAATAGGATTTCCCATTAAATATCAATTTAGAGGAAAAAAAATTCCATCCCCTGTCTTAAGCCTTTATCTCTTCCACCATCTCCAGGCTGAATCAATTGGTACCAGGAGAGCCAAGAAGCCGCACACGCATCTCTGCCTCTTAGCTCTGGCTCTCCCACCCTCTCCCTTTCTTTCTCTGCTTCCCTGTCACTGTTACTTCAGGAGACGTTCACTTTCACCAACCTTTCTCCAAGCATCTCCAGGCCACTGGCTATACATATTTTGCTACAAGGTAAAGAGAGGAGGGGGTGGGGATGGGGGAATGTAACCAAGCCTCGAAAGACTTTGGAACTGGAAAATAGGAGTCTGTTTCTACAGCATACAAATAAATGAGGGAAGAGGAAGAGGCAACCTTAGCTCCGAGTTTCAGTATTGTGTTCCTGGGAACAGGGGAGACATCAGCTGAACAAAGCCTTATCTCAAAAAAAAAAAAAAAATCACTTATGAGCAAGATCATATCTCTGCCCTGCACTTCCCAGTTTCTGCTCAGCTGTATTAAGGGAAGGAAAGGAGTCCTGCAGGAGCGGAATCTTATCTTAACCATCTTTCTTATTGATTATTCCGCTATTAGAAAGTGGAGGAATCAGCCCTTTGACGTGATTGTGTTTATCTCTGCATCTCTTTTGTTATTTATAGAGACCTAAAAGAGGAAAGAGGCACGAGACTTTTCAACACGTCGTTTAAAAAATCAACAACGAATTTCTTGAAATGTTTGAGAACAATTAAAAGGAAAAGGCGTTTTTGATCTACTAAGTGAGCAATCATTCATATCGTCCACATCCTGAGATATTATCATCCCTCGCTGTGGACACTAGCGAGATGACAGCTGCTTTTTCATTTTTGAATGTAATAAATATTTGCTGCTTTTAACATTTTCCGGAATTTCTCCTCGCTATTCCCTGGAATTTTAACTCTAAAAGATTGGAGAAAAGATTATCGAAAAGGCTTTTGCAAGGTAAGACTCCTTTAAATCATTTTTTTCTAGCTTGAAACTAAGTTAGACTATTCATATTGCATTTATAGATGCATTCCAGTCCATAGCTAAAGATAAAATGCATACACGACATACTATTTATGAATATTTTTAAAACATATCTGGAGGAGAATTTAACATGCTTTGGGGGCAACCCAGGAACTTTTCACCCAAACTACAACTATGTCTTGGCTTATCGTGTTTTTCCATTATCCGCCTATTTATTTCTGCCCTTTCATGCCGACTGTGTAGGTGCAAGTTGTTCTACTTATAAATGAACCCGAGAAAAGCCCGTGGGGAGTCACATACAGTTTACTTGGAGCATTTGTTTTTATTTTGCCTTAGAGGACCTGTTTTCCGCGCAGGGAAAGGAAAGCTGTTTTGGAGGCCAATTCGCTCCTAAGCAAGTGCAGTGCTGCGAACCGATCACACGCTTTTGTTTCTCTAGGAGCAAACCCTCCTCCACGTCGCCGACGCAGGTTTCTCCCGCGCCCAGCGTCGCTCGGGAGGCACACGCCGGGGGCCCCGGGTTCGCAGCCGGGCCCTCCCTCCCGACGCCCGCAGGCGGTGCGCGCAGCCCCTGCCAACCCCTTTC
Organism: Indri indri; assembly: GCA_004363605.1. Lineage (NCBI taxonomy): Eukaryota > Metazoa > Chordata > Mammalia > Primates > Indriidae > Indri > Indri indri. The sequence continues at coordinate 18,862 of RJWJ010010600.1, read as the reverse complement.
TAGAAGCCCGAATCCCCCCGAAGCTCAGCGGTTCCGAGCGGTCCCCTCCCAGAAGGCGCACAGTCGGGGTTGGTCCTGCAGCCACCGGGAAAAGACTGGCTAGGTGGCTTTTCCAAGAGGGCATAGGTAGAGGAAGGCCGAGCACGGACACGCCCGGCCTTGGCCAGGCCGCCCGGGGACGGCGGCAGGCTGCCGAGCTCAGGTCCCTGGAGCGCCCGAACTTGGCCAGCGGAGATGCAGCTCGTGCCGGCGCAACACTAGCGGCACCGGCTCCTCCCGGCCCGCCGCGGGCCCTTCCCTTCCCTCTCCAGACTCTCCGCCCGCAGCGACCCGGCCGCCGGCATTTTCCCGTGAGGTGGTCGGCGGTCTGCCGGGCGCATTGTCTTATCCACGTCTCCGCGTCCCCAGGTCCCCTATGTGTGTGGCTGTCTGGGTGACAGATGGTGCTCTGGAAGCCTGCGAGGGCAGAGTCAATTTTCTTTTGAAAGGAGCCTGCACGTTTTAGTCATTTCTTTATTATTTCGGAGAAGCGCAAGGGGGACAGGGAACCTCCCCACTCTCCTCCTGCGCTCAGGGATGGGGGCTCCTGTCCGCCCGCATCCCAGCGCGGGGCGCCCCCGCGCAGCGCCAGACCAGCGCCAGGCCCTCGGGCGCCGCGGTTTGTCCACTGCCTTGCCCAAGGCCCTCGGGGCAGAAAGTGCAGTCTGCTAGTCCCCGCCCCCGTTAAAACCCAGATGTATCCATCGTTCGGAATCATTCGTTTGTCTGGCAAAGGGATGAAGTGAGGGAGGCGGACTAGCACAGGTGGTATTTGGCCGGAGGAGACAGAAGCCCAGTCACGGCTCTGCAGGCCTGCGGTCCTCCGGCAGGCCCCGGGCCACAGGCCAGTCTTGGCCCCCTGCAGGCCGAGGTGTCGGGTCCGGAATGCGGCCAGGCCCAAGCCGAGACCTGGCCCGCTCGCGCGCGGTGGGGAGGCGCGGGGCTCACGTCCTCCCTCCCGGCGCGCGGGCCTGCGGTGGGGAGAAGGCCCGGGACGCGCGTCCGCCGGGAGGGCCGACGTGGTAGGCCCTCGCCCGCCATCCTTCACGGCAAAGGAAGACCCTGATTCCTTTTATCGATTGCTTTTCTGACTCCCCCCTCAGCCTCCAAAATGATGCTGAGCCCGGACCAAGCTGCAGACTCGGACCACCCCAGCTCGGCGCACTCGGACCCGGAGTCGCTGGGCGGCACGGACACCAAGGTGCTGGGCAGCGTGTCGGACCTGGAGCCGGTGGAGGAGGCCGAGGGCGACGGCAAGGGCGGCAGCCGGGCCGCGCTCTACCCGCACCCGCAGCAGCTGAGCCGCGAGGAGAAGCGTCGCCGCCGGCGCGCCACGGCCAAGTACCGCTCGGCCCACGCCACCCGCGAGCGCATCCGCGTGGAGGCCTTCAACCTGGCCTTCGCCGAGCTCCGCAAACTGCTGCCCACGCTGCCCCCGGACAAGAAGCTCTCCAAGATCGAGATCCTGCGCCTGGCCATCTGCTACATCTCCTATCTCAACCACGTCCTGGACGTGTAGGGCGGGGGGCGGCGCGGGAGGCCGCCTGTACCGGCGTCCGCGAAACGCTGCGGACCTGGGCGGCTGCTGCGGGGATCGCAGAGGCGGCCGTGGCCCAGCGGGACGGCAGCCGCAAGAGACTTGGATGGGGGAAGAATCTCGCAACCTGTTCTCTCTGGTCAGCCGGGCAACGAGGGAAGGTTTCCGAAGCTGGGAGGTGGGGCTCGCAGGGGGCATTTTCCAGGCCAGGAGAACCTCCTGGAGGCACCGGAGATGAGCTGCCTCCAGGCCTCCCCTCGGTGTGTTAGGATCCCTTTAAGGGTTGTTGCTTTAACGCACTGGAGACTTTGAATTCTCCTACTTTTATCTCCCACAAATCTTCATGTTTTGAAAGAATGAGGGCAGAAGCTCAGAGTATATGGGCTCATAACTTCAGACTATCTGGAATTTTTCTAATTGACAAATCACCGAGCATTGGGGAGGAGGGGAGAGGAAGGAATCTCTTCCACATAGAGATTTTAGGCACAGAAAGGTGGAACAGGAAACTTTCCACTCTGTTGTGAAAAGAAAGATTATATTAGAATCCAAATAAACCCTGAATATTTGGTAAGGTCAAAAAGACACATTGAGAACAAATAGACACACTGTAGGAGGATTTGAGCTTGGTGAGATTTTATCCCCAAGATATGACACTAAGGTAGACAGGAAAATCCATATTTAAATGGAAAATTTAATATCTGATTACTTTTTCAGGCAAAGTGCCCCTTTATATATCCAAAAACATCTATCTGTGACCTTAAACATGTGGACCCATAGGTGCAGTTAGAAAAAGACAACCTATTTTTATTTATGTTAGAAGGAGTAGAGTATTTTTTTCAAGACATTTATTTTTCAGAGTGGTGATAATTTTACTTTGGATACTCTGTGCCAATTTATTTATAGTCAAGTGTTTACACTTTTTCCTGTGGAATAATGTCTAACTTTTTACGTGTTTGTTGAGATTATACTGTGGTCTTTCTTTTTGCTCTAATTATATTGCACTTGTATAACAAATCTCCCACATTCTCCCTGTTTCTAAACATATTTTATATATTAAGATGTTCCTTCTTGAAAGGTTTTTTTTGTTGTTGTGAGATCAGCAACACTAGCACTTCACTATTATAGTTTTTTAAAAAAGTAAGTGTGTTATTCTTACCTGTAGTTATGTCTGAAAAGTACTTTACAAACTGTTTATAAGGACAGTAGCTTCTTTGTGTGTGTGTGTGATGTTTGTGCGTGGGATGATTTTAGGAAATTAAGTTATTTTCCTAAAAAAAAAAAAAAAGAATTCAGAACTACTTTCCTCTGTGACACCAAAAAGAAAAGTCTATAACCTGAAAATGTTTCATATTCTCAGCTGTGAAGCTCTTACCACAAGGAGTGTATTTTAGAGACAAGGGAAAAAAACCACATCTGCTATCCAAAGATTTTAGTCTTTTTCAGGGTTTTTTTGTGTCTCTGTTGCTTTATATGATGCAATATTTTGTAGTGAAAATAGATATAATCTGGTTTCTATCTGACGAGTTTTTCATATCTCATGAATGGTGCGCTGTTTTGCATATAAATAAAGGTATCAAATAAAGCCCTCTCCTTTATTTTAAAAATACTGTCTAAAAATAATGAACATGCTGCCTGAGCATGAAATATCTTAGTGGACTCAATTCCTTAAAAAGGAACTAGTAAACAAAGCAAACCTTAACATAAGCATATTTCTGTATTGAGATATCTGATGTCCTTTCTACACTTGGACATGGATCAGGCTATAAGTAGATGTCCCACATATGATGGTGACATGCTACTCTCCATGAGGAAAAGAAGTATAGTGTTTATATAAAATATTACTTGGATTGTAGATTCTTTTGCTCTAAAAGGGAACTTAGTAACTCTATAACCCAACCTCTTCAAATTAGAGTTGGGAAACTGAGGCCCAAGGAGTGACCTGCACTAAGTCACATCACTTCTTAATGACAGTGAGAAGAAGACCCTGATAGATGATGCTCAGTCTTCATGACACTTATTAAGAACAAGATGTATACTGTAATGTAACACTCAGATGTCTAATGAGTACATAGGTTCAAGACAACATCTGCAAACAAGAGAAACATATTAAGCCCTGGACCAACCTTGAGATAGAAAGAATGTCATCTACAAAAGCCTATAGATAGTATAAAAATGTGAAATATATTGTCTACAAGCAGAAGATGTAAATAACTTAAAAACTATATGTACACACACATACATAGAATATTATGAACTCTGAGTCTATATCACACCAAGTCTCTAGTTTCAGAGTAATTGCAATTATATGGATGCTTGGTATTATGAATATAAAATGTCTGTGGGATTGCAAGTGTTTTTCACCCAGGTCTCACAGATACCTAATAAGTAGACTTCATTCTCTTCTTTATATGCAGGTGCATAGTAGGAAAACACTTTCTAGGATGTGAAAAAGAATAGCGCCTTCCTTTGCCTGTATCTGAACAATGTCCTGGCCACTACAGCAATGGCTGGCTACTCTCTGACCTGCAAAGACACATGAGTGCCTGTAGGTGTTCTCACCTTGGCAGTGGGGAGAGATGACTACTTCTAGTCCCTATAGCACCTCTCTATTATATGACAGAAAAATGGGCCTTGCTCCTATGCCAAGGACATGAAGTCAACTTGTAACCTCTGGAAACCTTCCAAGGGCCTCCCTTTCCTCGTTTATGAGCCCAACTTCCAACTGACCAATCCAGTCTTCCCATTCATATCTAGCAGGGACCTATTAATTCACCTCCCTAGACAAAAGCCCTTGCTCTTGGATTTAAAGAAAGAGCAGCATCCCTCCCCACCTACACAGCCCATGTGATCCCAGGAGAGAATCTTCACGATGTCATTTCAAGTCAAAGCTGCTGAGCGCCCTCCAAAGAGAAACGAAGTATGGTGGCACTGTGCTAGGCCAGAGGGTGACGCACTCATCCCCCGAGTGGAGGTGGTGATTGTTCGCCCATGCCTGAGGGAGTAATGGTGATGGTCTAATAATCATGATGGTGGTCATTCATTCTTACATTCGACAGTTATTTATTAAGGACCGAGTGTGTACCAGGCATCGTTCTAGATGTTAAAAATAGAGCAATACATGAGACAAAGTCTACTGGAGAAGAGCAGTACATTGACAACAAGTAAACAATATTTAATTTTAGATAATGCTGAGTGCTCTGAAGAAAAGGCAGGGTAAAGAAATAGAGAATAGTAGCTGGAGGTGTTGGTGCGGGTGCTGGGCAGTATCTCAGAGAGGGTCGTAGGGGAATGTACCCTCTGGGAGGATACTTAGACCTGCCTAACTATTAACAGTTTCCACAATCTCTACACCCGCACTGCCCTTCCTGTTCAAATCCTGTTAACATGTTCTGAGTGCTCATGCCACCACAACAGCCCACGCAGATCACTCTCCTTAACCCAGCCAGCCCCAGCCTCGTCCTTCACCCCCAGCTCGGTGTTTCCTGAGACAGACCCAGAACCACGCTTCTTCCTGCTGCTCCTTCACCTTCTTCTCTCTGTCCCCAGCTGCTCAACAGCTCACCAGGGCATCTCTGCTCCCCAGGAAGCCTAGCCCCAGCTGCTCAGCCGACAAGGCCACCTTTGTTGAATATTTCCCTGCCCAGATGGCCTTCTCCTCACTTCTACCAGTGCCTAGAGACTTCCAGAGAGCAAGGGGCAAAAGTCCCGGGCAAAAACCCTTCCCTTCCTGAGCGGGGGCAAGGCGAGGGGCAGTGGCAGGGCATGGGTGGAAGGGCAGTCGAGGAGAGAGGAAGTAGGTATGGAGAGGACCGAGGCTGGATGGGGGTGGGGGACCCCAAAGGGAATGCCTGCTTCCCATAAGGATCCTGGTTTGGGGGCTTCCTCCAGTAGCCCTGCCCCATGAACACATGTCACCAGACTGATGCAAGTAGACAGAGCCAACCTCTGTGATGCCGTGATTTATACAGCTCCCCTCACTACTGTCCGTCTCTGGATACCAGTCTTCTTCCCACTGAGGTTTGGGGTGGAAGGGGTGAAGGGGGAGGGGAGAGCCAACACAAGAGCAGTACAACCAATACCCTTTTCCAGGCTTCGATGGGTATCTCATTTACCATTGGTATAGCTAACATGTGTTGAGCGATGTCCTATATGCTTACTGAGTGAAGTGCTTTGCATGGATTATCTCATGCAATTCTCAAAATGATTCTACGAGGTAGTACTTTAATGTCTCCATCTAACAGAGGAAGAAACTGAAGCTTAAAGAAATTAACTTGCCCAGGGTCATGAAGCCACACTGTCAGTTTATCAAAGTGCCCACCCCTACCCATCATAATCTACATTTGTCCTTTGATGGAGGGGTGGCCGTGCCATGCACAAAGCCTACCCTTGGCCCCCACACTGCATCTCTCCATCGCGTGCTTAGGGGAAGCTTCAGCTCCTGCAATGCCACGGAGTACGGGCTCTGCAGTGCACAAGGCCGCCCAGCCAAGCGGACGAGTGGAGGCCAAAACTGAGCGCACGCTCTGCATGCCAACTCAGGTGTGTGCCCTGGCTTGGGGTAGACTGGAGGAGAGAGAGCCTTTTCTACTTTGCAAGAAGACACTATACGCTAGCAGCAGCCCTGAGCCGGCCCCTCCTGAAGGGAGATGGGAACGAACCTGATGCTGTCCACATTATTCACCGCCACATGGGTGGGGTGGGCTTCTCAGGCTCCCTACCCACACTCCTGGGTACGTGCCGGCCATTCTCACCCTTCCCCTAGAACCATCTTTTAAAATTATCATGCCATTCTCCTGCCTGAAAACTCCTTGTTGCCTATTTTAAAAAAATAAAATTCAAGTTCCTGATCTGGGCATAGAAATCTTTCACAGTCTTGTTCCAGACTGTCTCTAGCACCACCTTCAGCCACTGTGCTCTCCCCAGGGTTAAATGTTCCTGCCAAATCTGGTTCTCTTGACTTCCCCAGAGATGCCAGGTCCTTTATAACCCGGGCCTTTCTCCTTCCTTTCTCCCTGTGCTGATAACGCTCTCCTCTAACCTTATTTTACTCCATTCTGACCCAACTCAAATGTAACCAAATGTACCTTTGCAAAGCTTTCCCCAATTTCTTTGGGCAGCATTAGCTGCTCTGTTCTCTGAGTCCCAGTGTTATACCAGAATTTATCTGTTTCTCCCATCCCTGTGTTTGATGCCTGAGACTTTGGAGTTCAGGCCCTGGCTCCATCGTATTCTAAATGTATGACATTGAACATGTTACTATATCTCCTTAAGCCTCTGTTTTCATCTTTAGGATGGGAAAATATATGTATTCATCTCAAATGCATGTTATGAAGTTTCCATGGGATAATGTATAGCGCTATCAGAATAGGAAAACATAGTAAGTGCTCAATAAATGTGAACTACTATTATTACCTTTATATTTGTGGTATGCTCAGAAAGTTGTATAGGAGAAAATAAGACTCGTTTTAATTCATTAATGTATTAACGATTTGTAGTTTCTACCAACTGTATCCATCTGCATGCGACACATTACTAACTCTACAAAAAGGCAGACAAAAATAATCCCTGTGCTATGAGACAGAAAACATCATAGGTAAGTCAATAGTGAACCATGGAATAAACCACAAATGCACATATTTAAAATGATGTACATGTCCGAAAGCCCCACTCCACTTCATATTGGAGCCTGGCCTATGACTTTCTCTTTTCATCTTGGTTTTCCCCATGGCATTGAATGCTACAGTAAGCACTACAGCAGAGGGGACAGGAGCACAGACTCTGACAATGCATGCCCGTAATCCAATCCCCAGCTCTCTTACTAACTGGCTGTAGCCTTGAACTAGGTACTCATTTTTGTGCCTCAGTTTTTTCACTTCTAAAATGGGGGAGATATAGTACCTAGCCAGTAGCATTGTTAGGAAGATAACTGGTTAATTCATGTAAATCACTTAGAACCCTAGCCACTAGCATTGTTAGAAAGAGTAATCATTTAATTCACATAAAGCACTTAGAACATATCTGGTGCATGTTAAGTTCAATAGCGCTCACTGTATTAACATTTATGGTAGGCGACCTTTTTAAAAATGGAATTAAACAGCTAAATTATTCTTGAGGTAATAGGGAGAGAAACTGTTGGAATTTCCTGTTCAATTTCACTATTTCCAGGTCAGGAGGGGAGTTTTTCATCTTCTTGCTGCACAACCCAGAACGATATCAGGAGAAGAGGAGATTTTAGGAGCTTCTTGAATAATGAGAAAGGTGATATGATTGGTGTGTGTGTGTGTGTGTGTGTGTGTGTAGGTGTCTTCTATGGGATTTCCTGGGGTCAGGATGGACTAACTAGAAGGAAAAGGCCATCGGGTCAGTCTGCTAGAGAGAGACACAGGGTCAGACTGACTGAAGTGATGGGGAGGAAAGAAATTCCCTCCAGAGATGACTCTGTGGAGCAACACCCGGGCATTGGTAAGAAGTGAGGGAGTCTAGAGAATGTTCCCCGAGCTGGCAGGAGGCAGTTGTGCTGGAGGGGGGACCTCTGTGAAGGCCTCAGCACAGGTGTGAGCTGACTGGAGCCTGGTGAGTAAAAGTCAATCAGCATGAATTTTCTGAGCAACTACATTTTTTAAAACACACTTATGGAAAAATTTTAAAACATCTACAAAAGCCAAGAAAATAGTAAAATGGATTTTAATACACCTAGCACCCACCTTCAATAAGTACATTTCGTGTATACTCTTACCCTCTGTCTCCCACTAAGCCTTAGGGCTTTTTGAAGCAAATCTCGAACATCACATCATTTTATCCATAAAAACATCAGTAAGCATCTCTTAAAAAAGATAGACTCTTTTTTTTCTTTTAACACTGCAAATATACCATAATCACAGCGAAACAAATGAACAGCATTTCCTGAAAATCATCTGTGAGCACTTATGTTTTGAGGGGAATGTCACAGCTCCTCTGACCCACCTTTCCTGATGACCCTTTTCCTTCAGCAGTTGGATCCTCTTTCTGGTCATCCTTCTTCTATTTTAAAAACTCACCCCCTGCCCTCTTGTCCTCCTTAACCTTGGCACTTTCTTATGCACCCATGTTGGACATGAGGGCCCCCCTTGCCACCCACCGCCGCCCTGCCATGGGCGGGCACAACAGAAGGCCATTCCACAGTCCAAAGCTGCCCGGCAGGGTGTGTGTGGGTAGCTGGCAGTTGGTGGCTGGCTAAAACTACAGCCAAGGGTAAAGGAGAAGGTAGCAGGGATCATTGGAACTTGCTAGAGTGGACACGCTACCAGAGCACAAATATGCAGATTTTAAAGATTAATGAAAAAATTAGGTGGGGCCTCTTGGCCATTGGTCAGGCACTGGAGTCAGGAGATGACCTGGAATAGGAGGCTCTCTGGGGTCTTGGGAGTGAGGACCTGCTAGCCGTCCCTGACAGCAGCAGCCTGGAGGCCTGAGGGTCATTAATAACCGTAACAAGTGCCTCTTATATCAGCTTTTCTGTTCTGGAAGCTCCGTGACATATGCTAGCCATGTGAGTCCCTCACACCCCTGGAACATAGGGGTAACACTCATCCTCTGAGTGGTTAAGTGACATGCTCACAGTCTAACACACCCTTCAGGGGTGGAGCCACCTAGAAACCTTTTAATACCCGTCCTGTGCTGGTTCTGCACATAGACCTCATGCTGTCTGCCCTGGGTTGCAGCCCGGGGGGCTGGTAACAATATCTGCAAAAACAACTGCTCAGGCATAGCGCTCACCCTGTGCCGGGCACTTTCTATTATTAACTCATTTAATCCTCTAAAAACTCTGTGAAGTAGAAGGTTATTATAATTCCTAAGTTACAGACGAGGACACAGAGAAGTCAGGTAACACACCTGAGGTCACATTGCTAGTAAGGATTTAGATGGGAAAATGAACCTGAAGGGCAATACAATTCAAAAGCATATGCTTTGATAAAAGGAAAAAAGTACGTTTCTTTTTTTACTAAATTAAAAAAAAAACAAAACAAAACTATAGCAATTGAAAATTTGAACCAATTTTCTGTTAAGCAGCCCGGGCCCTGGACTAGACATTGGCCTGGTCCTTTGGACTTGTCCTCCCATGCCACAAGGAGAGATCTTAACATCACAAAGGGATGGAGCAGGTGAAGAAGGCATCCTGGGGCTGTGGTTCTGCGTGTGACTTTAGGAGGTTTCTTGCTGACAACGTCAGGCCTTAGTGCTCTGGATCAAGCCTCAGGAGGATCCAGAATGAGTCACTATGGGCAGATGATCCTGATAACAATTAGACTTGGGGAAATACTCAGAAAGTCTTAGTGGTTAGTGCCCTTGTGCAATTCTAATAAATAGAAAAAGAAATGAGTGCTATCCCTAACAGAGAGGCTACATGTGGGCACTAAGGGCCTTAGGCAAAGAAAATGATCCCATCCAGGGATGCACGTCTATTGTCTGGTGGGCGTGCCAGATGCCACGTGGGCCGACAGCCCTCAGACACACACCTGCAGACCTCCGATCACCTTGCTCTTTCTACCTAGCTCCATTTCTCATCTTTGCTACCAGTACAGCCTAATGATGCCAGGCACTTGCGATGTGGTGTGGGTGGAAGGAAATGCTGCTTACTGCAATCATAGCTAATTATTATTATTTTTTTAAGTTATAACCTGAAAATTAAAGTTTTGGGTGATGTTTACTAGTTGGAACTTAAGTTGTTTGATGGCCTGGGTTTGCGGGCAGAAGGCGAGCTGTGGCGGGCGTGCGGCGTGGGCTCGCAGCCTGTGTTCCTCTCCCCGTCGTATTTGCATGTGGGCCCGGATTTGTCTTTGGCTTCTCGTACGGTTTGGGATGAGACCCTCGCGTCCCAGGGGAGGGGGGCAGGTGTTGCTCCAGTCGAGCGAATGGAACCAAATTACAGGCCCGTCTGTCACCTCCTCTGGGAGAAGGTTGGGGGGGCTGGGAGCGGGGACGGGGACGGGGGAGGGGGGACGGGGAGGAAAAGGGAGGGGAGCGGCCAGTCGCGGTGGAGAGCAGGAAACCCAGCCTGTGCCTGTGCCCGGCTGCGCCTCCTCTGCCAGGCGCGCAGTCGTGGGACACCCAGCGTCCAGGGCTGCGCCCGCGGGGACGTGCGTGGGGGTGAGAGGCGGGGGCCAGCCGCCCTCGCTGGGCGCTTCTATGCTGCGACGGCGCGTCACGCTGGAATTGGTTTTCACTAAATGGACTGATACATTTTCCGGCTGCCCTGACTTGGGGGCTGTGTCTCTATTCTGCTGAAAACAGGAACATCAACAGATCCATTTACCTTAGTCTTTTAGTTTAGAATAACTTGCTCACTCGCACACGCACACACAAACTTCGATTAATTTGCACGTGTAGACACAGCGTGCACTGCCGTGACTTTAGCCGTGGGTGGACACAGCCACTGCACCTCTGAATCGTCCTTCAGTGAGAGAGGGTTAGCGCTGACACCGCAGTGGAGACGCCACGCAGCTTCGTTAACGTTTGGAAGTTGCTCTGAGGCTGCCAGATATAACCAGATATAACGATGAACATTTTGCTGTCTGGGGCTGTCCCCAGAGATCATCCTTCTGCTGAAGGCCCCTGTGGGGCACAACAATGTTATTCTAAGCTACCTGAGAAAAATATAAACAGATAATGTGGGCCCTTTGTAGCAAACAACGGACAGGAATAATAAATCGCCATCATTTTGCCTTCTCTTGTAAATGGAATGGTACAAAGAACACAGGAGAGAATGAGGAGAAAAATCACATCTCAAACCAGATGGAGAGTGGTTCTAATAAGAACCGAGTTCTTGTCAAATTCTCCAGGCTTGTATGGAGAAAACAGTGTTTCATATGCCTCATTCTTTCTCCCTTTGTCTGGGGTGGGAAAGGTTAAAGAAATTGTCAGTTTCTACCAGCTTTTACAATAAGCAGAGAACTGAGGCATAGAGCAATGATGGACTGTGGACCCAAGAAGAGACAGATTTCTTCCTTTTTTCTTTGACGATGAAATAATTCCCCATGTGAGAGGAAAAAAGAATTGCTAGCACATACGGGCCCTGTTCAGATTGTGGTGATAAGGCTGTCTATCCCACATCAAGTGACAACTGAAAAGTTAATTCCATTAACCAGCTGTTGTTGCTGTTAGGTGCCCACATACCCAGATGTTTGGGAAACATCTGGGTATTTGACAGCATGTTTTTACTATACATCCAGATGTTTGGCATTGTGTAGACAAAGATCAAATCTAGCCACAGAAAAGAAAAATCACTAACTGGAAAGAGGGAAGCCAAGAGTTGGTTAAGAGGACAGCAAGAAGGGGAATTGAGTGGTGACGGGGGAAGAAAAGGAGAAATTAAAGGAAAAAAACTATGTAAGAGAGGTAAAAAATAAAAGGAAGTCAATTTACAAAAAGGGAACAACTCTTAATTTCTTCATAGCCCATGCTTTGGCCTTATTTTTTCTGGCTCCATGAAAGCATTTCTTCTTGTCCAGGCTTGGGTGACTGATGGGGAAGAGAAACTCACCAGTGGACCCAGAGAAGCATCCTTGGCCCAGGCATTAGGCTGGCCCAGGGAGGGCGGCTGTGTGTCTGTGAAGAAGGGAGGCCACAGTGGAGAAGGGATTAGTGTATTGGAAGGATATATTTTCACCACACACAGGAGTGAAAAGTCAAAATTCCAGGCAAGGATATCCACATTAAGCAAAGCACTGAAATGTCTTGATTAGTCAACTTTGTTTCCAGTTATCAATCAGGATGTTGAGCTTGGTAAGGACAGAGCCTACGACGGTGTAACAGAAGGAAAAGGTAATTGAGTGGGGGAAGCTTGTGCAGTTTGGTGACAGATTTAGAGGAGGGGACATGATGTGATTGAGGTGATGGTGGGAGTAAGTGTTAGGCTTTCAGAACAGCTCACAAAGGCGCCTGTAATTCCCAAGCTGTCTGTTGTCTATGAAATGCAAATCAGGAGGGGAGTGACATCATGTCGGATTATGGCCACAGGGAGTAATTATTTAGACATTAAAGGCTATTGGAGGGAGTGGCTGACAATATTAATGATGTCCAGATGGACGGAGTGTGATGCTAAATTTATTTTCTAGTACAAAGAACAAGGGAATTTTTATCAGGTATATTCTTCTGTTGGACATTCTATCTCTTGGAGGTTTGCTCCTCAAAGAAATGGGGACATTAAGAGATGGCCTCTGGAATCAAAGCACAGTGGGATTTGCAAAAGGAGCCGCATTCTCCAGTTCTTCCAAGAGAAAAGGCACAGTCAATATGTGGAACATTCACGCAATAGTTGTAATGATAAAAAAGGGAACTTATCTCAGGATAGCGTATGTAACAAGCTGGTGATTGGAAACCCTTCTCTCCGGGCAGTCTCTACCCCATTTTGCTTTTCTTACCCAAACACAACAGCACACAGCAACTTGTTGCTTTCCATGGCATTCTCCACTCCGTATCCCCTGCAATACAAACACTAATACAGACACCTTGGCCCTTAATTCTGGTGTCAGCTGCAGAGCTACAGGCAAGAGTATTCTCAGCCATTGATAAACACTGTCTGCATGAGGAGAAATGCAGCCTGGAGAAGTCCACAGTGTGAACAAAAAGAGGAGGAAGCCATAGCCCAGGATCCAGATTCAGAAAGAGTCACAGGCCATGGGAGGTAAAAGAAAACTAGTTTCGAGATGATCCAGAGACCAAAGGTGCTGATCTGGACCGTAGGCTTGACAGTGCTGCTGGGAACTCTGCTGTCTTCACAGATTTGAGCAGGAGTTCACGGGGGCTCCAAACCACCTGCCCATATTTCTGACTCATGTGAGAATGAATTACACAGCCAGAAGAAACCAAAACATGTCTGGTTTGAATGAAACGGAATGAAATGAAAGGGATCAAGGGGACAGGTAATGTTTTAGCTTCTTACATTTGAAAGTCATTAAATTGGTAAAGAAAGGAGGATTCAGAAAGTGAGTAGGTAACCCCAAAGATGGTTTCAACGATTCCCTTCACCCACTCTTACCCTGCTGAGACTTACAAAAATGCAAGGTTCCTGGCAAGAGTCAATTTATACAGACCCTTATTCACAAGGCTGGGGGCCTTCTAAATGCTCCCATGACCCCTTGTACCGGCCTCTATCATAATGCTAATATCACCGCACTATACTGGCCTATTTATTTTTCTAACTCCTCTCCTAGGTTATGAGATCCTCGAAGGCAGGCAATCTGACTCATTGGCCATTGAATCATCGGCACCTGTGATGTGCCTTGTATGCAACATGCCTTCAATTAATATTTTAATATGAACTAGAAGAACACCATAGCAAGCTTTGTAAACTGTTCAAAAGGGTTTTAACATGGAAACTTTGTAGGGAGGGAGACAAATATTATGAAATCATTAAATCCATTATTATGAAAGATAATAACTATGACATATAAAAGACAACAATAGTGGAGAAGGTGCCCAGTAATAATTAATAAAAAAGTAGTTGGGAAGAGGATCAGGAATGAAATGTGTTTCATCCATATGTCAATTCAATTCAGTTATTTCAATTCAATTCAACAGATATTTACCAAGTATGTATATGCCATTGTGCATCATGGACAGTGTAATTATAAAAGGAATATACAATTTTAAGACAAGAAGATATATATTTCATTGAAAGTACTTAAAACTTTTGTGTTTGGGGACACATCAATGGAAAGTGTCAATAGTTCAAGTGGAAAGCAGTACAGTATCATGGTTTAGATTAAGGGTTGGTAATACAATGTGAAAACTACACGAAATTAAATTTTGGTGTATGTAAATGAAGTTTTATTGGAACATAGCCATACACACCTATTTATGTGTTGTTTCTAAGTGCCCTTGAGCTACAATGGCAGAGTTGAGTAGTTGCAACAGAGACTTTATGGTCCACAAAACCTAAAATTTTTACTATCTGGCCCCTTACAAAAGTTTGCCAGCCGTGGTTTAGAGCAAGAGCCCTAGAATCAGAACGCCTGTTTTTAAAATCCCAGTGCTACCACTGCTTGCTGGTCATGAGACTTTGAATAAGTTACTTAACTTTCCTGTTCTTTGGTTTCATCATCTATAAATTGGATATAATAATAGTACCGTCTTCAAGGGACCTTTGAAAGAAAGTATTTAAAATGGTGTTTAGACTGTATCTACAATACATAAAGGATTCTCAGACAATAATTTAACACCTAACCCAATTTAAAAATGGGCAAAAGATTTAAATGGCCACTTCACCAAAGAAGAAATATGAATGGCAAATAGCACATACAAAGATGTTCAATATTATTAGTTATTAAAATTAAATGCAAATTAAATCCATGATAAGATATCAACATACAACTATTAGAATAACTAAAAACAAAACAAAACAAAACAGAAAACTTACAATACCAAGTGCTGACAAGGATGTTGAATATCTGAAACTTTCATATACTGTTCGTGGGAAGGTAAAATGGTACAGCCATTCTGAAAATCAATGTGGCAGGGTCCTTCCTACCTTCTTTGAGGTATCTTTACTTATCTCTATGCTCCACCCAGGTGCTGTAATCACTCGCCTGGATTTCTTAGGTCTTATGAAAGTATTTTTGTGCATGAATAGTTGTTTGGTCAATGTTTTTCTGAGGGTATGAGTACTGGAAAGTCTTGTTCTGCCATCTTGCTGACATCACTCTTAAGTAAGTAAATCTGATGTTGGAATTAAGAAAGATAATTCAGAAAGTAGACAACTATTAAAATAACTTGAGTGGTATCCTCAAGAGATTATGTTAATAAAAGTGTTACGTTCATTAAAAGAGTAAGAAAAGGTAAGAAAAAGGAAAATCAGAGGTCAACATTACTTTTTGGAATAAAACAATATAATTCATGAGGAAAAAAATTAGAAGAGTTAGAAAATAAAGATGGGGAAAATCTTTCATAATATTGAACAAAAATATGGAAACTAAAACAGAAAAATAATATGGCGATTCCTGTCAAAAGATCAAAAATAGTAATTCTAGAAAGAAAATGAAATAAATGGAGGGGAAGAAATTACGAAGAAGTAATACAATAAAATTTTCCGTAGAAAAAAGGAATTATTTCAATTATTTAAATTGAAAGGGGCTTGTTATATAGCCTGCTTCTATTTTCCCATCTGTAAAGTGGGGGAAATAATCTTACTTTCCTCACAAGGTTGTTGTGTATAATAATATATACAAAGCACTTAGACCAATTCCTGACATATAATGATGCATGTATGGGCTCAGTAAATTTTATTTCATTGTTATTATGTTATTATAGTAAATGTTGAGCAGGATGAATGCAGAAACACCTACAGGTATGTACATTATTAAAACAATTTTCTTTTCACATTTCAAAATAGACTTTGTGTTTTTTTCAAAAATTTTTTGTTTCAATAGATTTAAGAGTACAAGCGGTTTTGGTTACATGGATGAATTATAAAGTGGCAATATCTGGGCTTTTAGTGTTCTCATCATCTGAAAAATGTACATTATACCTGATAGGTGACTTTTCTTCTCTCACCCTCCTCCCACCTTTCTCCATTCTGAGTCTCCAGTGTCCATCGTATGTCCCTGTGTACCCATAGCTTAGGGAGAACATGCAGTATTTGTTTTTTTGGTTCCTGAGTTACTTCACTTAGGATAACGGCCTCATGTGGAAGTTTTAGATATTCAAAGATACAGAGAAGATTCTAAGAGTTTTCAGGGGGGAAAAAAGATGTTCTATAAAAGAATATTATTTGCATTGGTATCAGCAACATATTATGCAAAAGAAAATAAAACATTACCTTCAAAGGCTTGAGGGAAAAATGATTTTGAAATTAGAATTTTATACCCAGCCAAGTTATCAATCAAGTGTAAGACAAAATGAAACCTTTTTTAAATATGCAAAACTGTAGGAAGTTTGCCTTTCACATGCCTTTCTTAGTAAATTATTTTAATACATACTATGGGGGAAAACAAGGGTGTAAAACAACAACAATAAAACCAAGATAATATGAAATTCAAAAAAGAGTGCATCTTATTTAGGAGAGCAAAGAAGCAAAGTCCCAGGATGACCAAGATACAGCTAACTTAGAAAGAAAATAGTCCAGTTTGGAGCAGGAAAGATAGACAGTATCAAGATGGAGGTAATTGATTATAAAAGGGACTATATACTTGAGATCTGAGGAAAAATAAACTTGAGGGTATGCTAAAGCAATTAGAGCCATCATTAGAAACATCAGGAAAAATACAAAGCTTCATAAAAATATTAAAGTTCCAATATGAAGCAGCCAATCCAGATATGAACAAGAAGTTAGTGGGCTTCAGGAAGAAAACTGGAATCTATTTCGAAAGACGAAATGTGTTAGAAAGGCATGATCCAAATACAAAACACTAAAATGTAACAAAATATTTAGCAATTAGTATAATATATTGCAAGAAAGGAGTGTTTAGCTTTGATGTTAGAAACATTTCCTTTGAGAGGCATGGATACCTTGGGACTTTGGGACCATAGTACACCACTCCACTTTGCTGTGAATAATATTTGCAAGGTCATAAAATGGAAATGTTATTTATAGTTTGTTTTGCACTTTTTATTTTGAAAAATTTGAAACATATACAAAAGTATTGTATAATCCAAAGAACCCCTAGGTGCCTATCCTCCAGCTTCAATGGTGATCCATCTCATGGCCAATTTTGTTTCATTTATACCTCCTACTTTCTTCCTTTCCCCACTTTCTGTATTGTTTGGAACTATATCCAAGTCATCATATCGTTACATCCATAAATAGCTTAGTATTTAGCTATAAATGATAAATAGTCTGTCAAATAAACTCTGTATATTGATTGATATGCTCCTTATGTCTCTTTGGATCTTTCCCATCCTTGCATTTATTTTTATTTATTTGTAGAAACCAAGTTGTTTTGTCTATTGAGTTTCTCACAGCCTGTATTTTTAAAATTAAACCACCATTGTGGGGATTTTGCATTTTCCTTAAATTGGCAAGTAGATCTAGAAGCTTGACCAGATTCAGATTTGTATTTTTGGCAAGTCTGCTTCATAGGCAGTAGTATGTACTTTTCTATCAGGAGGCTCCTAATGTCTAGTTGGGTCTCTTTTTCTTGATATTAGCAGCCATTATGATCATGGCCTAGGTTCATTAATTCATTAGAGATTATAATTGTTTTTTCTAATTCTATCATTCCTTCTCCACTTATTCTTTCGGACACTTCTGTGAAGATAAACTGCCTGTTGTCAACCATTTGGTTAACCTGAGGTGCACCTCAAATAGGAAAGACAGAATAAATTATTGCCTCTTTCCCTTTATTTACCAGTTTTCATTAATGAGTTGATTCTCTAGCGTCTTCCAAAGGTGACTAATACAATTTTTTAATGTGTTTTCTATGTGTTAGTAAAATCATGGATTTCAAGTAGTTGTTGTGTTTCCATCCATTGCAGGTATTATCCTTATTAATGCTAAAATAGTCCCATTTGTGGCCATGAGAGACTTTTCAAGTTGGTTCTAGGTCCTTTTGACATGATCTCAGTAATGTTTCAAATGCAGTATTCTTGCATTTGATATGCTAAGATGTTCCAAGATAGTCTTTTATGTTTCCTTCCCCAGATCATGAATCTGCCATTTCTCCAGGGCATTCTAGCTCTTTTTAGGACACAATGGTGCTAATAAACCACAATCTGGGTATAGGGGTTCTCATTTCTACTGGCTTGGCCATTGTTACTAAACCTTTTCAATATAATGAGCTAGGAAATATTTTTGTTTGCTTGTTTTGCTTTAGGAAAAATCATTATTTCCAATTCAAATTCAAGACTATAGGGTTTTAGTTGCCCTCTTTTGTTTTATAGCTCTGTCTCCTTTCTTCCACGCTGAATACACCAGTTCTCAGTGACAAAAATATACTTATTTATTTGCTTTATCCCACATAAAAACACAATACAATATTAAGAATAACAGAACAAGCTCTACTG
Organism: Indri indri; assembly: GCA_004363605.1. Classification (NCBI taxonomy): domain Eukaryota; kingdom Metazoa; phylum Chordata; class Mammalia; order Primates; family Indriidae; genus Indri; species Indri indri. The sequence continues at coordinate 309 of RJWJ010010600.1, read as the reverse complement.
TGGAAAATATGAGAAGTGAAACAGACTAAGATTTTTTTCTGGCAGTTGTTTTTGTCTTGGAGTATATACCCCTAGGTATGCATAGTCACAGTTTTTTTTTTTGTTTGTTTGTTTTTTGAGACAGAGTCTCACTCTCTTGCCTGGGGTGAGTGCCATGGTGTCAGCCTAGCTCACAGCAACCTCAAACTCCTGGGCTCGAGCAATCCTACTGTCTCAGCCTCCCGAGTAGCTGGGACTACAGGCATGCGCCACCATGCCCAGCTAATTTTTTCTATATATATTTTTAGCTGTCCAATTAATTTCTTTCTA